>VZTX01029421.1:0-11366 GCA_013400915.1 Pardalotus punctatus
CCTTCCCTTATCCATCCTTATCCCTTCTGGCTGCCACCAGCAGTCCCAGGGTGGGCAGCCAGACAGTCCTGACCACCCTGCACCCCAATTCCCAGCAGCCTCAGCATGTCCCCAGGGCAGAGCCAGCCCCTCTCAGGTGAATCCATGTCCCCAGGGCAGAGCCAGCCCCTCTCAGGTGAATCCATGTCCCCAGGGCAGAGCCAGCCCCTCTCCAGGTAAATCCATGTCCCCAGGGCAGAGCCAGCCCCTCTCAGAGGATTCCATCCTTGCAGAGCGGTGTTCCCACAGTCAGGTAGGAGGCTGAGCCGTTCACCAGGGCAAAAGAAGATGCCACAGCCAGGAATGTGGCATCCACTGAACACCAGACCCAGCAGGTGATGGGGAGAGCTGTGCTGGGGTGGCCCAGGGACCTTCCCCAACCCTGTGTGTCCTGCAATCCGAGTGCCACTTCCCTGGGTCCAGCCCCAGCTTTCATCTGA
Organism: Pardalotus punctatus; assembly: GCA_013400915.1. Lineage (NCBI taxonomy): Eukaryota > Metazoa > Chordata > Aves > Passeriformes > Pardalotidae > Pardalotus > Pardalotus punctatus. The sequence continues at coordinate 480 of VZTX01029421.1, forward strand.
GAGCAGGCCCTGCCTCACAGCCAGCCCACGCCAGAAATCACCTTAACACACAAACCCAGCCCAAAAACCACCTTAACACACAAACCCACACCAAAAATCACCTTAACACACAAACCCACGCCAGAAATCACCTTAACACACAAACCCACACCAAAAATCACCTTAACACACAAACCCACCCCAAAAACCACCTTAACACACAGACCCAGCCCAAAAACCACCNTGAACCCATGCCAAAGATCACCTTAACACACAAACCCATGCCAAAAATCACCTTAACACACAAGCCCACACCAAAAATCACCTTAACACACAAACCCACGCCAGAAATCACCTTAACACACAAGCCCACACCAAAAATCACCTTAGTACACAAACCCACACCAAAAATCACCTTAACACATGAACCCATGCCAAAGATCACCTTAACACACAAACCCATGCCAAAAACCACCTTAACACACACACCCACACCAAAAATCACCTTGATACACAAACCCACGCCAAAAACCACCTTAGCACACAAACCCACGCTCCAGCAGCCCTGAGAGGCACCCAAGCCCCTCTCCATGCTCCTGTGAGCTGCCAGCCTGCAGGGACAGACACCTCTGAGGGGACCATCCCCTCCCATCCTCCTGGTGACATCCCCACAGCCCTGCACCTAAAGCTTGGCTCCCAAAACGTGAATGCAAAGAAGAAAAGAGAAACAACCTGAAGAAAACGCTCTTCTTGCCTTCCCCGCAGGAATCAGATGCTGGAAGGCTCCCAGAACACCCCAGTATTTCAGAAGAGCCCATCTCTCTTTGCCTGGGCAGGTCACTGAGCCACACACCCCCTGTGCTGCAGAACTGGGGGGCTGCTGCTCCCCTGCTGCAGCCCTGTCACCCCCTCCACGTGGCTCCTGGGGAGGTGGCTGCAGGTCACAGTTTCCCAGAAGAGAAGTCTGTGAGCAGTCTGGTGGGAGAGCCCCGTCCTGGCCTGGCTCACTGCTGACTCACAGGCACATCGCCACTCTGTTCCCCTTTTGAACCCGGATTTCCCACTGCTGGGGAGCCTGAAGGCACCCACAGCTGGAAGGTCACTGTCCCTTCCCCTTGGAGCAGAGGGTCCCTCTGGCTCAGTGCAGACCACCAGCTGGGGGGGCTGGGAGGGAAGGGGTGACACAGGGGACATCCTGCTTGGCAAGGTGCTGTCCTTGGGCCAGAGGCTGCCCCAATGTCACCTCAAACCAGCACAGGGGGTGAACCCCCACTCCTGGGGTCACCATGGGTTGGGAAGTCCCACTCCACACGTCACCTACCCCAAAATACCCCGGGAGGACAGGAGGAACAAGGAGGGGGCTGCAGAATCCCACAGTGTGGCCAGTCCAGCCCTACTGCAGTCTGTGAGGGAACAGGAGGTAGGAAGGCAAAGGTCTCACATTTTCCATCCAACTACTCCACTCCAGCCACAACAGATGCCAGGGATGTCCATCACCAGAGCTCTTACAGCCAATTAAGCCCCTCAGAAGAAAGCCCAGCACTTCATTACAGCCTGACAAAGACAGCCCTTCACCTTTCAAGATCTCATGAAACCCAGCCAGCTCTCTTTTGGTCACTTCTACTTAGGGGCACTAAGCTTCTAAATCAAATATCAGGCTCTGAGTGCATTTTTCCAAGTGCCTGAGAAAATGCTGGAGAGGCTCATCCAAAGCCCCGGCACAGCCTGGCTGAGTCACAGCCCAGGATTAGCTGTCACCAGCCCAGGGTGACATTGCCCTGGGACACGCACTGAGCAAACGCCCGAGGGGAGGCTCAGCTCCTGCCCAGCCACCCCGGGAAGGAAGAGAGGAGACAAGGAAGGAACAGGAGGGAAGGAACGACAGAGGAGTCGAGGATTCTGCAGCGAGTCGTGCCCTGGCCCAGCTCCAGCCACTCAAGGTGAACAACTTCCAGGACGAGCATTTGCACCCAGCTCTCACAATGGTTCATTATTGCACAGTGCTGCTGGGCAATGTTTGCCTTTTTCCTCTGTGCCCTGGGGAGCTTTCCCAGATCCACCTTTCCACCTCAGAAAATACAAGGCCTTGAAAGCAGGAACACAGAAAAGTCACTGGAAAATGAAAAAAACCCACAGCCTTCAATGATTAGGGAGGGCCAGTGTGAACCAATTTTGCAGTGTCCTTGACTGAACAAAAGGGACTGTGCCAATGTCTGCGTGACCCCAAATCTGATTAGAGCACTCAGAGGGTTTAGAACTATGATTCTGTGTCTTTCGGGCTGGCCTTCCTTACTTTATTTGAGGGCTCCAAACCTGGTGGCTTGAAGACAAGCAAAGCAAGGTGCCTAAAAATAGAGACAAAACATTTGGCAAAGAAATCTGCACTCAGGGGAAAGAATCCCAAGAGAAAACAAAAGTGAGATGCCTCGAGGGAGATCCACAGGAGGAAGGGGAAAAGAAACCTGTCCCAGGGCTGCCCAACCTCCCTGGTCACAGCTCCTTTTAGCAGCTTCTTACTCATATATCCTACAGCCATTGCATTTCCTCTCCTGGCCTCTGGCAAATCCATTGAAAAGGAACTTAAAACCAGTCCATTCAGTGCTCCTTGTCCCAGCAGAAAGGATCAGAGCTGTCAGTACCTGTCCAGCTCCCACTGGAAAGTTAAAGTGAAAAACAGCACCACTCACCTCTGCCAGGTAAAGGATGCAGAACTTGCGATCTTCTGAACCTGCAGAGAAGAAAAACCAGGATCAGAACAAAGCTGCAGCTGCATTTCTGCAAGTGGAGCCGGGGCAGAGGAACTGGCTAAGAGACAGCACTGAATGAATGTTTGTTGTTGTCCCCTCCAGTACCAGGCTGTGACCTGGGTGATGTATGTGGCATCTGCCGGGGCCGGGCGCGGGCGGGACGCGCTGCCTGCGATCCTGCAGGGACTCGTTGCACTATCGGATTCTCCTGCGGGTCTGTCCTCTCGGAAAAGACCTTGTTTCATCCAGAGGCCACGTGCAGGCTCTGCTGCCCAACCTGCCTTGGCACATGCAGCCTGTGGGAGCTTCCCAGAGGTCCCACAGTGCCCACGCAGCCGTCCTGGGAATCAGGGATGAGTCCCTCCGATGTTTTCCCTGTGGACACTTTGCTCCCAGAAGGACCAACAGAGAAGCTCCTGTTCCTACATCTCATTCCCAGCTCCTTGCCCCAAGCCCTGGGTGGCCCTGGTGGTCTTGCTGTCTGTCCCAGCCTCCATCGGTGCCAGCAGCTCGGGCAGCACCCCTCCAAGGAGATGGAGCCAAATCCCAGGGCGATGGGAAGTGGCAGCCAGGGGACAGAGGGAAGAGCTCATCCTGCCCTATTGGGCTGAGGGCAAACTTCCCAAAGTCCCCCCAGCATTGGGACACGCAGGAGACCTGGCCAAGGAACTTTCACTTCCACAGTTTTGTGAAAGGAGATGGTGCTGGGGACAACTAAAAGACCAACCCTGCCATCCCCATCTTGCTAAATCATGGAGCAGCCCAGAACAGCTCCTCGTCCTGCTGCCAGCTACCCCAGGAGATGTGGAACACTCCAGCTGCTCCACCAGGCTGCTTCCTGCAGGTCCAGCCTTCCCTGCACCCAACCAAAAGGTGTGCCTGAAGATTTGCCCTGGCCTTGGTGTGTCCCCAGCCTCGAGGGAAGCCAGCTCCAGGCACAGATCAGCCCCACAGGAGGACATGAAGCTGCCCCAGGACAGGGTCACCTCAGCTCTGGAGCAGAACACCCCTTCTCCAGAGCAGGAGATCCAGCTCCAGGAGCTGGCTGGCTCCTTCACCACAGCTCTGCCTTTGGCAGCACCGTGGGGCTGTTGCTTCCCTGACGCTCCTAATGACATTATCCGTGCCAGGAGATCAGGGCTGCAGCCTGGGCACGGCTGCAGATCCCACTGGAAGTGGTGTCAGCACAAGCTCTGCTTCATTTCAGCGGCCTGAGCTGCTCGATGGGAACAGGCTCTGCACAGGGCTGGAAACACCCTGTTCCCTGGAGGAAAACAATTCTGCTGCAGGCAGCAGCCCAAATGTCCAGATAAGAGTTGTGACCCACTGAGGCACTCAGATGCCTCTTGAGTCACTCTCTGGGCAATGTGAAACTCATGAAGAAGCGGCCTGGAGCCCTTTGCTGATGTTTATTCCAGCTGCCCTTTGTGGGGTCCCAGCTCTGCCTCTGCTGCCAGCTTCAGTTCTAATGCATTTTGCAGGATTGGGCTGGAAAATCCCTGAGGGGACACCAGGACACCGTGTCACAGCAGCTGCTGGAGCCCAGCACCACTGTGGGTGCTGCTGTGGGCATCTCAATGAGGAGCCCCTGTACGTTCCCAAAACCTTCCCTGTGCTTCCCCCGGGCAAGGTGAGGGTCAGGGAAGCAGCCTGGTCCAAGGGCTGCCCCTCCAAACCATCACTTCCAGAGGGGAAGGGATGCTGGACCTTCACAGCAGGGCCTGGCTGGGAGCCCATCCCTCACCTCTGCACATGGAAAAGCATCCATTGTTCCCCATGGCCATGTCTGAGTGCTCCCAGCACCCTCCTCCATCAATCCCAGCAGCACCATCGGGGAGCATTTGCCTTGTGAAGCTGACAGGAGCCCCTCACCCAGTGCTTTTCCCCTTGGAAAAGGCAGAGTTTGGAAGCAGGATCAGCACCTGCTGCTGGAATACCACAAGTCCACCAGGACCTCTCCAGGCTGCCTGGCAGAGCAGATCACAGAGCACCAACACACGCCAGCCACGTTCCCTCAGGAGATTTAACCAGGTGTCCAGGCTGATGTGAGGATCCTCAGGAAAGAAAGGTGATGTAGGAGTGTAAGAGCCCAGGGAATGACCCCGCTTCTCTTGGGCCTCTGTTGATTCCTTCTGCAATAATTAGTGATCCTGACAAGGTCCAAACCCACCCAAATTAAGTTCCCTTCCAAATCCCTCTCCACTGAGCTATGAATCTTGGCAGCAGCAACCTCCAGAGCCAGCAGCTCCTCTTCCCTGTCCCTCCAAGACTCGCTGCCACACATGGCCAAGCAGCCCAGTGCCTACAGGACATAAGAAGCAGGGAGCCAGTCTGGGCTAAGGAATGGCTTGAATCCCATTTTTTACCAGCCTTTAGGGAGAACAAACGAGAGGTTTGAGACTGGCTGCTCAACCCAGCAGCTGGGCTGGAGCCAGGGCCAATCCCTGGCGAGGCACAGGGGGAGGCTGGAGGGGTAGGGCAGAGCCAGAAAGGGCAGACCTGGGTGCAGATTTCACCACAAACCAGGTTTGCCAGGATTCCTTCCACGTTTTCAAGTCTCTGGAGGGTCAGGGTGGAGCAGCAAAGCCTGATGTGCCCCAGAGCCCAGGAAAAACATGGGAGAGGCACAATGTGGTGCTGGGGAGGCAGCAGATGCCCAGGATGATCCCGGGCTCTGCTCCACACATCTTTCATGACAGCAGCACAGCACATTCTGACAGCCAGATTCAGGGCAAAGCTAAAAGGAAAGAAGCAGGAGGAAAAAACTCACTTGAAGATATTTCCTTTTCTTCCTGATGTGCTGTGGTGGGGACTGGCCTGGCTTCCAGAGCAACGTGAACTGTCCCCTGCCAGGCTGGGCACGAGGCAGAGCAGGAGCTCTGTGGGGACAGTCCCCTCTCCAGCTCAGCCTCGTCCTGCCACCCACACTGCCTTCCCCAGGACAGCAGCAGCTCCCAGCACCGCCCTGCCTCTGCCACTTCCCTGTGCAGCCCACGGAAAGCACCCCCTGCTCCCAGGATCTGGGGGGTGTGCCTGGTTTTGGGTCAAAAAGATGGGAAAAGAGAGAATCTGGTCCTGCTCCTTTGCACAGCCCAAGGGTTGTGGCAAGGCCCCGCTGAGGGCAGGCACCCTGATCCCTGGATCCTCACATCTGCTCAGCGAGGATGGGACTGAGTCCAGCATCAAGGAAAAGGTGCTGCCAGGCCCTGGAAGTGCGGGAAGAGAGGAAGATGGCTGAGCACATCCAAACCTGGCTGCCAGGAGGGGACAAGCTTGTCACCCACTGTGGCACATGTCCCTGGGTGAGCGTGGCAGGCCCTGGGTTCTCTCCAGAACCCCTGGGGCAGCAAGGAGAAGCCAAGGCAGGACAGAAGGCCACAAATCCCACCGTTGGCCCTTGCCTATCTTGGAGCTGCCCAATACAGCAGGTTGGGATGTCAAGGACAGCAAAGTAGCACATGAGAAGCCATTTGCAGGATCCCAGATGGGAATGGGGTTCACAGAGTGGGAAATGCTCCTCTCTGTCCCAAAGCTGAGCACACCCACCCGGGGGGAACCAGGCACCCAGCGAGGCAGCGCTGGGTGCATGGAAATTCCCACAGGTGAGCACTGGGAACCTTGGCTGGCGTGGTGCTCATCAGCCGTGCCGGGCTTGCAAAGCAGGAAGACAGAGCATTGTGCAGCAGATCAGACTGATTTGCTTTCGCACAGAGCAGCGAGCGGCAGGAACAGGAAACAGCACAATGGCCCTGAGCGCACCGGAGATGTCTCAATTGTTGGAGGCAGCCACACGCCTGTTCCTATTCATGTGCCATTCAGTCATTCAGGAGAGCAGCAGCAAACCCCTGCCAAGAGGCACAGACATCTTCTTGCTCTCTCCACCCGCCTTTGAAGCAGCCCTGCCCAAAGCTGGAGGGTTTGAGCTGCCTGAGCACCAGCTGTGCTGGATTCCCAGCGTACAGGGGGTGCTTTGGAGCTGTAGGGACCTTCAGCCCCTTTGGAGAGCCTTGGGAAGCAATTCCAGACATGATCCAGCCACGTTATTATGGCAACAAGGAAATAAGCGGCAGAAAACTGTTCACAAATCCACCGTGCCCAAGGTGAGGGGCACAACCCCGCACTGAGCTGAGAACAGACCTTGGTGCAGCAGGGAAGCTGATTTCTCCAAGCAGGTGAACAAGAGCAGAGCCATTCCCCAGCCTTAGAGCAGCCAGGGGCAGCACACGCACATGGTCCAGGAGCTGACCGAAAGCACTTTAAGAAGGAACAATTTCTTTTGTCCCTTTCTTACAAATAAGCGGTGCTGAGAACACACTTGACAAAGCCCAGGGAAGCCTCAATGGCTTTTCTCAATGGCTCATGCTGTGGTGCCCCATGTCCCTCACTCGTGTTTCTGCCCCTACCAAACAGGTCAGGGAATTCATCTGGAAATGGGAAATAACAGCTGCCAGGCAGCCTGTGGTGTCCAGCACTGAGGCTCAGAACAATGTGGGGCACATGGAGAGACACAGCCCATCCACACAGCTCGTGGCTGAGCTGGGAAAAGTCATGGGAAGCAGCAAAATTCATCCAGAAAATTATTCCTTTGGAGAAGCAGCCCAGATCTGGCTTCATTCCTTTTGGTCAGGGCCACAAGACTGCATGAAGACGTTGGCTCAGCAGTTCCAGAGTAATTCAGCTTGGAAGGGGCCTCTCTGGTGGGCTCTGGAGTCCAGTCCCCTGCCCAAAGCACCCAGATCAGGGCACTCAGGGCTGTGCTCATTGAGCCCTGAATATCTCCAGGGTGGAGATCCCACAACCTCTCTGGGCAGCTCAGTATCTGATCAACCTCATCAGGGGAAAGGTTTCCTTCTATCCCATCCCTATTTCCCACATGGGGTCCCAGTCCAGCTGCCTGGGCTGAAGGAGGAGCTGTGGCACCAGCCCCACACCGGCACATAAAACATCCCATACCCGAAAAGCAACCACACCACACAAGGAACAAGGTGAAACTGGGCCCACGGCCAAGGAGTGGCTCCACCGTAGCAAATAGGATGTGGCAGAGCAATTCCCTCATTCCTCCTTTGACCCCAAGGAGCTAAAGGGAGTCTTTTGTACAGCCTCAGCACCCCAACCTGAAATAACCCATTTCCAGTCACTCCGTGCCCTAGGAGCCCTCTCGAAGCCCTCAGCTGGACACAAAAGGGGTCAGCCACAAGGAGAGGGAGGGCAAGGTCCCCAGCCCTGCTCTGAGGTTTTGTTCTTTGCTCCCCAGTGGGGTGAGCAGAGGGATGGATGCAAGCACAGGGGGGAAACCATGGGCGGCTAAAGAGAGAAGTAGCAAAGCAAAGCAGCAAAGTCAAGGTCATCAGAGCTTGGCCAGCCCCTCTTGGAGCCAATGTCTGAACTCCCTCGAGGCACCATGGGGGAAACCTCAAGCCTTCAGTTCCCTTTCTCAGCCTCAGCCAGTCCCTGCTGTCACAGCGTGACAGCAGCAAGGGGAACAGACCCTGAGGAACGCCAGCCCAAATCCTGAGACATCACACAAAAAGTCTGGAAAGGGTCTGAGTGCTCCTGAGGTGTCCCAGGAGATGGATCTCCCAGAGGCCAGGTTCAAGCAGGGTTGGGAGGGGGGATGCTGGCCCTGCACCCCAGCAAGGACGATCTGGAAGCACCGGCTGGATGGCACTGGAAGCAGCAGGACAGGGGGGTGCTCTGCTGCTGCTGTCAGAAACCCTGGTAGGTGGCAGCCAGAAAATCCCCCAAACGTCTCCAGTTGCTGCTGCAGACACTCACCCTCCTGGAGCTTGACACTCTGCAGGTACAGAGGGTTCCTCAGCACGTTGCAGCGGCCGGGCTCGTCCTCCTTGGTGAAAAGCAGCAGGTCCGAGTAGACAAAGAGGGTCACCTGGAGCACAGGAGCAGCAGAGGAGAAGCTATAAGGAATTCAACTCTTGGCACAGAGGCAGTGTCCTGGAAATGTCCTGAGGAGAGCACCAGCCACAGCAGGGAGCCCAGACAGCCCTTCCCAGGGGGCTGATTGCTGCTGCACCCCTCGGGCTGCTCCCAGCAAGCTTCGGATGAGGCTCCCCTCGCTTGGCAGCCACTTAGTGAGGCTTGTGGAGTCCTGTGACAGGAGGGATAAACCTGCCCGACAGTTCCAAGCCACACAAACACACCCTCTCTGCTCCCTCCTGTCACTTCCCATCTACATGAGTTACAAATCAGAGCAGGAGGAGGGAATAAATTGCCGACTAATCCCGGCACAGTGCAGAAGTTGCAGCCTGAAAGCAGATCTGATCACCCTGAGTGCACTCACGAACCAGATTCTCACTGCTCTCAGTGAGAAAGTAAATGTTGGTTTTTACAGGAGCAGAACCCACAAGAGCAGCTGCAGGGGACAAAGATGACACCTCAAACCACAGGGCTGGGTGGAAAGGAAATGCCAGCCCAAGGGTCTGCCCAGAGCTGTGCTCCAGCAGTGACTCCAGCATCCCAGGAGCTGGGAGCTACTCCAGACCAGTGGGAAAAGTCTCGCCTGAGGTCCCCAGTTCAATCAGTTCAGATTAATAGGACCTTTAAAGAAGAATGAGCTTCTCCACTGTACTGCAATCCTTGACCCAGAAGCCTCCCAGGGATGAGCAGCTTGGTGCCACAGCTGGGGTGTGAGCCTGTCCTGCCCTCCAGGAGCTGGGGCACACAGAAAACCTCAAAGATCATGGAATCATGGAATCACAGAATGTCCTGAGCTGGAAGGGACCTACAAGGATCACCCAGTCCAGCCCCTGGCCCTGCACAGACCCCCCACCACCCCCACCCTGTCCATCCCTGGCAGCGCTGGCCAAACGCTCCTGGAGCTCTGGCAGCCTCGGGGCCGGGACCATTCCCTGGGGAGCCTGGGCAGTGCCCAGCACCTCTGGGGGAAGAACCTTGCCCTGATCTCAAGCCTGATGCTCTCCTGACACAGCTCCAGCCGTTCCCTCAGATCCTGTCAGTGGTCACCAGAGATGCCAGGGAGTGGCTGCCATGTGGCAGTGGCACAGGGCCTGGCACAGCGGGTGCCAGACCCGCTCTGGGCAGCGCATGAGGGCCTTGGGGTGCCCCCCAAAACCTCCCACAGCAAAGGCAAAGCTTTGCAACACCGAGCCACAGCAAGGAAGGGTTTGTGGCCTTTCAGCAACCCTTTTGCAACAAGAGACAACACCCATAGTCCCGGGGGGGAGAGAGCACAGAGAGGTGACTGCGCTCCCACAGGGACCGAGCCCCGGCTGACAGGGACATGCTGCCAGCACGGTCTGTGTCCCTGCCTGTGGCTGATGGACACATCCTGAGGAGGACAAGCTGAGTAACAGTTATCACATGCTGCAGAGCCTCACATCAGGGCAGCAGCATCTGGCTCCAAACCCAAAACCAAGCCCTCACCACAAGATTTCTCCTTGCACTACAAATTCATTTCTGTGGGATTCTCAGTAAGTACAAAGCTACTGCTGGAGCTTTAATTGACAATGAAACCAGGGAGGGGCTGTTCTTCTCTGTGTTGTTTGGAAAATCCCTTCCTCTGCTCTCAACACTGCTGGCCCAGTGCCCACATCCACCCTCTTCATTCCTTCTGATCTGGTTGCTAACACAAGGAATAACCAAGTACAAACTGCACTGTAACCTTCATCCCATGCCCACCTTTGCCAAAAGGCAACTTTTCTGGGACATGTCTGTGCCATCTCAGTTCCCTCAAGCCTGAAGAAGAGAAGTTCAAGGGATTTTGGGAATAGCAACCCAAAATGAAGGAGATAAAAGCACGATCAGCAAGTGGTCACACAGAAATGGAGGAAAGAAACTAAAGACCTACTACTCACAGAAGTTTAAACAGAAGAAAAAAGATTGGGATCAGCAGGAAAATCACTTCAAAACCAAGCAGGTTTCAATGGGACTCTTGCAAATAGAATTACATGGTAAGTATTTACAGGTAACATTGTGCTTTTATGGGAAGATGGGATGGATTGAATTCGGGATGTAGAAGATAAAAGCACATCCAGTGCGGGTTCTGTAAGAGCATCTCTATCAGATGCTGCTTCCAGGAAGACACTTGATCTTAGAGCAGTTGATAGAGGTCCCTCTGCTCCTCCAGGCTATTGGGGGGCAAAACAAAAGTGCCCCTTCCACCCCCAGAGGCAGGGACAAGGAA
>VZTX01029422.1:0-110223 GCA_013400915.1 Pardalotus punctatus
GCTACACTCAAAAATGTACCAGGTCTTGCCGTGACTTTTAGCAGCACCACTTACCCAAGCAGGGGACAAAGTATTCTGAATGATTGTACGTTTGCAGCACCGCAAGCAGTGCAGCCTGCAGGCAATTACTCAACTGAAAGAATCTGAAAACAGCTTCAGATAAAAAAAAAAAAAAGTAAAAAAACAAAGTAAGGATTTCTTATCTTTGATGAAGCTCCTTGGATGTTTCTTACAAAGCAATTGGGAAAAACTCTGTAATAGAAAAAATAGAGCTGCTAGAGCCGATCAAATATGTGAAATAAAAAATCCAACTCAAACATATTTCTGGAGTTGCCTTAGCCTGTTATTTCAGATTAATGACAGGGCTCTAGTGAAGTTCAGCAGATCCTTAGACTATGCTTATGGTATAAGGTCCCTGGGTTTGAACCCAGTCAAGCCTGAACATTGGAAATTTAGTGCTGCAATTTCCAAGTCATATTTTTCCCGCTTTATTTGTCACCAGGGCTGTGCAAGCCAGTGTGCTTCATTGTTTGGTGTAACAAATTCCTTATGGTAATCTGGCTGTGAATATTTTATCCTAGTCCTAGCCTGAACCAGACTCTGACACGGCTCAGCTGTAATTTCTCTTTCTCTTTTACTCTTTCTTTTTTTCAGGCTAAATTTCAGTGTAGCCATTCACTGTGGGATATCCCCTCACTCACTCTCTTCCCTGCACACAGTTGGCAGAGCTAGAAGGAAGGACTGGATTTTTCTTTCCCTGTGCTGTTGATGCTGCAGATCCCTCTCAATGGAAGAGACTTGTCAAAACTCTTCCTACCTTTTGACAGCAGGAGTTCCCAGGGGTTTGACTCCTGGTCTGTCACATTTTCCAATGCTTCCCCAAGCTATTTCAGGATGCACTAAGCATCTGCTCAGTGGGCACTTTCAGAAGGAGGTTTGCTCCCCAGCATCCATCCCAGCAGCCAAAAGAGCCCAGCACGGCGGCGGGATCGCCACAAGCCAGCAGCCAGCAGGACTGGTGCACCGAGAGCTTTGGGCTGATTATTCTCACTTAATACTTTCATGCCATCTCTGTAGCAGTCTGCAACGCTGCATCGATCTGCGAGCCAATGCAGGGAGAAACTGCTGTCATTACGATGCTCATTCAAGCCTGACAGACTAATTGCCTTGCACTCGCTGGCTGCTTTCCCTCCGACAGCCAGGCTGGGGGAGGCTGAGCAGGGTTTAATTGTCTCTTGTCTTCACGGCAAGGTTAACCATTTTAGCCTTTTCGTGCGCTGGTGTTGCTCCCGGCGGGGGGTGTGAAACAGCAGAATGGACAAGGAAGAGGAAGAGGAGGAGGAGGAAGGTTGGGCATGGGTTTATCAGAACACAAAATGACCTGTAAGCAAGGCACATGCAGGTCCTCATTGATGTGAAGAAGAGCGGCGAGCAAAGCCAAACCCCCTTGCTGGGATTATTAATATTCATTAACTTCCTGCACGCAAACCGCTTGTCACTGTGGCTTTACGCCTCTCGAGTGCTGTGGTTTCTTGTTCATTTTAATATGACTTCTGGATTTGGATGCATTTAATCATCCGTAGCCATGCTTAGCAGTCATGGGGAAATGGGGGCCCATTGGGGAGGGCAGGTGGGAGAGGCTGTGTCTTCAGAGCTTTGCCTTGATGTTATTCATAGCGTTTTTGTGGAAAATAAGAGCTTGGAAAGGGACGGAGGTGCTTGCCAAGGATCACACCGCAGGCTAGAGGCAGAACTGGGAATTAAATTCTACGTCCCCTGACCTGGGCCAATAGACTTTATATTGCTTTTGCACTTGCACCTGTGAAATACAAACCGCACTCTTAACACTTCACCAAAAAAGTCAAATAACTTCCTTCCTACAATTGTTTTACTTGGAATGAGATACAAAGTGCAGGAGAAAGCATCAAACCAAGTTTCAGTAGTTGTTAAAAAATGTGATGGGAGATGGGCCTGGAAAGTTGGATGTGGTTTGATGCTTTTTTCTCTGGCTGAGCTCTGGACAGATCTGTGGCCACACAGGGAACTTGCTGGGCTGTGGATCCTCTTTGCTGCATCACCAAGAGCGGGTTTGCTTGACACCTGGAGGTTAGGATAACAGGAGAGGACAAGTCTAGGAGTGGGACTCTGAGACGAAAAGCATATTGCTGTTCCCCTAAAGCTTCCACCTCAGATTCTGGAAGAGCTCTTAGAGTCTGAGAGGGAAAAGTCTGCTAAGTGTCATACTTAGAGTATCCAAAATTTGTCAGGGGGAGAGGGCATGGAAAACTAGGTCTTTCCAGCATTAGGGATAACACTTCTTTGTCTTACATGCTAGCACCTGTGTGCTTGCTGTCAAGGCTGCTGGTTTCTCACCCTACCTTTTGATGCGTGTGCATTGCAGGAGCAGCACAGCCTTTGAGAGGAGCAAAACAGATGTGTTCCGAGTGAAAACCAATAACGTTGGACAAATAAAGAAAATAAGGTACCTGCACAATGCTGCTACCACAGAACCTGCTCCATGAGGTGCTAATCGGATGACAGGCTGCAGAGGTTTAAGCATTGCCGTGTTTTATTCATTATTTCTTAACGTGCTCCCATCAAGATGAAGTTAAGGGGTAGTAAAAAATTGTTTACTGCCAAAGATTTGAACTGAAGTGTGAAATCACCTACGGTATTGCTTATAAGTATCTGTACTCCCCACCAAGAATTGTATTTCTGTCATATGCAATCATGAGGAAAGATGTTTAGGACTGTTTTTATGTCCCAATGGAGGTAAATGGGGTTTGCAATCCACTTTTGCTAACTTAGTGTAATGTAAATGATAATTATTATGTTTAACCATCATCTGACTGACTGATATAAAATTTAAAATTAACAAGTAGTACACAGAAAGCTGGGAAGAGGTGGTTAAAACAATGTAAGAAGAGAATAGAGAAGGAGGGGTACCGGGTGGGAAGAGAGTCCCTTATGTTTTAGATATGCAGTGCAAGGTGAATGAATGCATATGTTCAATGAACGTGGAGATGTGTGTATGTTTGTGTGCATCTCCTCACAGATTAAAGATTCAGAGATTCACCTGTGATCTCTGCCCATATGGAAGGCTGTTATTTTTAACATATCCCATAAAAGCCCGTAAGTTCTTTGAAACTCTTGGCATAGACAGCCATAAGCAGGCTTTTTGTGTTTGGTTGGTCTAGCCTTGCCTAGTGTAAAAGATTCTACAGAATTGTGGGGCTAGTGGCCAGTCTTAACCAGAACACCAATACAGAGTTGTTATTCCTCTAGGATTGAGCATGACAATACTGGACTGAACGCGGGATGGTTCCTGGACCGTGTGATCGTGACCGACATGAACAGACCTCACCTCCGCTTTTACTTCCCCTGCAACAACTGGCTGAGCAAGGAGGATGGGGATGGATTGTATGTCAGAGACCTCATTGGCAGCCTGAATCCTATGGATGTGCCCAAAAGTAAGGGATTTTGAAAAAAAGTCTTGGCTTTCTGGTGCCTTGTAAGAAACGACAGGGTTGTTTTGAGATGATCTCATCACATAAAAAGTAATTGTTAGTCTAAGCTAATTTAAGTTTTCTTTATAGTCAGTGGAAAGAGATATAGGAAGATGCAAGATGTCTCCAGAGGGTAATTTCTGCTTCCAGTCTTAGATCTGACATCTTAGGGTGGGATAAATCACTGTTTGGCGAAGCTCCACTTGCTCATCAAGTACTGAGGGATCCGTGATGACAACATTAATTAGATTGGATGGCTCCATGTAGGTGAGAGACCTCTTACCCTGGAAGATGTAACTGGTATCCCTGTGTGCTACACAAAGAGGCAACATGGTTGCAGTCTTGTGCATAAAGTTAAGTGTTCCCAGGCTCTGGTGATGTCCTGCAGGAAATTTCCATGGAGAGTCCAACCCTCTTGCTGTAACTCCCCTCTGGTTTTGCTCTGTGTGTATGATATCCACATTGAGCTGGTGCCTGTTTTTTCAGCGTGGTTTTAAGCTAATGATGTTGAAAGGAAGCCAGCATGGCTTGCACACCAGACTTGTACTCTCAAATTGGTACCAGTGTGCAGGCCACACGGTGATGTGCGGTGCGTGTAATGTGAGTGGGAAGGTGATCGAGATGAGAAAGAGGAGCCAGAAAACCCACCTCAGGTGGGATGTCAGTACTCCATCTGCAAGTGCTAATGCGGAAACAGAGTTGTGTTTTCCTGACAGGCTCACCAGGGCACTGCTCCTTTCTGGGAGATGAATTTTGGGCACGGAAATGAAGGCCACCAGCCACAGGTCTGTGGGAAAAGAGAGCTGTATGGTTTGGTGATAAAAAGAGGAAACTTGTGCTTTTGCTAGTCTTGAATCTTATTGAGAATAATTAGTAGATGTCTTGCAATAACGTTGCTGACATTACCGCTTAGGAGCAATTTTTTTGTAAAACCAATTTATTGCCAGCCTTAAGCAGTGCTGTGAGCATTGACATGCTCTAGAAGGGCAAAGTATTGTTATTTTTATTGAGGTCATGTTAACAGTGAAAGAATACACTAAACTGACCCAGAACTGTTGAGTAATTTTGCACTATTGAGACACAACCCTCTAGAAGAGTGTTGGTATGTCGAAGATGTAAGGATTAAAGGAGACTGCATGTGAGCTAGCATGCACAAATAATATCCATTGACAAGAAATGTATATTGGAGCACTTTAAAAATGCAGACATCCCCAGGGTGGCTGCCACAAGGGAATGAGATAACGTCTGGAGACGTTATCTGCCAAAAACCCACCCAGTTGCTACTGGGGCTGTGTGTGCTGAAGCATCTTGCTGCTTTTTTTAATCCAAATTGATTTGTGAAATGGGGAATCTAAGGACCCTCAAGGGGCAGGAGGGCTCTGGAGAAGGTGGTGCATGAGTCAAAGCAATGTACAATTAAGGAGAGGTTCCCTTGAGGAGAAAATCAACCATTCAATCTTAATAGGTCTTAAATGACACAACACCTTATCTGAATTCCTTACTGCCCCTGCCTGGGAGAAATGATTCAAGGGAACATGTGTGATTTCCTCCATCCTGTTCAACACCTGTCTCACAGCAGGAAAGGACTCGTGGGCTAAACCCTCAGCTAGTACAGGAGGATGCAGCTCAAATGAAATTGCTGGAAGTACTTTGTATTTCACAGGCAGAACAGCCAGACCCGAGCGCTCGCTCTTCTGGAGAAGTGGCTCTGGGTTATGGATGAACTGCTCTCCATGTGCTTGGCCCAGGGAAAATATGAGTAAGATCATCTCCCGAGTGCAAAAGAAGAGATCTAGTCAGGTGTTTGTCAGAAATGCATCAGCTCTCACCACCTTTATCAGAGATAAACCCCCACTCTTGAGTGGCACAGGCTGGGCTCCACAGCCGCCCGCTCAGAGGTGGGAGCTGGGCTGAGGCCAGAGGCATGGGTGAAGGGTTGGACGCCTTCCAGGTGGCAGGTCTGAATCTGTAAGAGGAGAAGGTTAGCTCAGCTATCTCAGGTTGCAGTTCCCCTTGAACCATAATTAATGAAAGATAAACATCCCCAGACTGCCATGGTGAACTGTCAGCTGCAGATGTAAATGTATCTGAATTAATTTGCCTCCCTCCGGATATGTAAAGGTCTGAAATGAGATTGTGATATGATTTTTTTTTTTGTACATACAAGTCATTTGCCCTGAATTTGATTGGGTTTTTGGGTATTTTGTTTCTTATTTCCAATGGATTAAATAGTAGTGTTTACTCTCTGAGTATTAATATTTTCTAGGCCCCTAGATAATGAAAAATTATGTAAGCTTATGTAAGGAAAGATTAGTAATTCCCTCCTAAGTCTGTGTTCCCATTAGCAGTGTTCAGTGCCGTATTCTTCTCCTTTCTGGTTATGTCTCTTCAATCACATCTTCAATTCATTTATTTCTTTAGTTTTTTTCTTTATAAACCACTCAGATACTGTTGTTGTCAAACCTAGCTTCGTCCTTTGCTTTCATGCTCCATTTGCTGTCACAGACAAGAGTGCTTTTGGAGGTAATCAAACAAGTTTCCTCCATGTTCCCTCTCCTGCAGCACCTTCAGCTTTTGATCTTCTCCCAGAGAGCTTTCCCATCTTTGTTATGAGGGTTTACCTTCCTCTTTTGAACTGGAGGTCACTGCCGGGACCTTCTCTGTGCTTTGTGTGGGATGGATGAGGACTTGAAAAAAATGAAGTTGTTTTCTTTGCCATATTTTTGCTTCATTGAAGAAGCATTTGAAGCCTGTTTGAAAGGGGCTGTTGCTGCTTATACCAAAACTGACTAAGCTGTGGACAGATTCAGTCTCTTTCTTGGCGGGGAG
Organism: Pardalotus punctatus; assembly: GCA_013400915.1. NCBI lineage: Eukaryota > Metazoa > Chordata > Aves > Passeriformes > Pardalotidae > Pardalotus > Pardalotus punctatus. The sequence goes on from VZTX01029422.1 coordinate 6,336, forward strand.
CACAGGCCAGCCAGAGAATTCCTGTAGACTGAGTTTTGAAGAGGTTAATTTAAAGGGGAAAAAAAGGAATTATTAAAAACATAGGAAAGAGTGGGTGGCAAAAACCAGTCAACCTATAGTGGAAAAAATGGACACACACTCAAAAAATAAAAGTAAAGTACTTTTCAGGATCCAAATAGAGTTACCAAGGATAGCAGCAGCACTTAGCAATTGCAGACACCTGAGTGATTGCATTTACTTATCTGAATAAAATGTCTCCTGTCAGGTTCCCTGTAGAATGTCATGCATTTCTCAAGGAGAACAGGTTACATTTTAAGTGTTCCTGCTTGAATAATCCTCTATTCCCTGATTCACATCCATGGCATCATATGCCCACAGGCTTTTGACAGGGATAGTGTCACAGATTCTTATTTACCCAGCAGCTTCTATTGGCAGCCTGGATTCATTTACACTACAGGTATTAATTACAAGGGAGGGCTATTGTTCAGCTTTATGCTGCTTCACTTGAGTTTATGAAGACTTAGGATTGTATGACTGTGGCTAAGCCTTTCTGCAAGGGATCGGCTCAAAACTGAAGCCAGGTGCCGGTTTTCCTTTGAGTGTTGCCGGTTTTGGATCACTCAGAGGGTGTCTGGTGTCCTGCCAAAATGGTGGGGGAGGAGAAGGTTTGTAATAGCTTGCAGCTGCACTGGGAGATCTACTGACCGAATGGAGGTGTAAAAGTACATGAAATTCAGGAGTCAGCTCACAGAATCACAGAATCGTTCAGGTTGGAAAGGCCCTCCAAGATCACCGAGTCCAACCATTCCCCCAGCACTGCCCAGTCCACCACTGACCCATGTCCCCAAGTGCCACGTCCACATGGCTTTTAAACTCCTCCAGGGGTGGGGACTCCACCACTTCCCTGCACAGCTTGTTCCAGAAACTGAAGTTCCCAGCCCATTGTTTGATACTTGCAGGGTGGTCATGAATCATTTGTGCCACTCAGTGGACAGACCCTCGTGTCCCCCAGCCCATGGTGACTCTCATTTTCCTGGGCCTTGCTGCCCTTTCTCTGGTGGTCTGCATTCCTGCAGGTGGGACACCAAAGCAGTGTCCTTCATCCCTGCATGTGATGGGTACAGCTTTTTATCACCTGTCTGGAAGTCAGGGAGCCCTGAGGGTTGGTCTTCAGCTGGGTTGCAGAGTTTCTCAAGACATAATACCAAAATACATTTGCAAGGCTAAGTTTTGTCCAGATTCATAAAAGAAGCTGTGGTTTGGTCGGGTTACATGATATGTTGTTTGTCCAACAATAATCTTTTCCCTGGAGGTGACCACAGGCAGATAAGGCTATTCAGCTGGTTCAGGTTAGTCTGGGATCTGTGTAGTGTAACCTCCAGCTATGCTCAGAGCAAGGGAAACACATATTGGCTGTTCTTGATTTCCCTTGAAACCTCCTGCTAATCAAACAATTCTCTGTACATGCTTTACTCTGAGAAAGCAGAATCATTCGTTTGCAAAGGAGGTGTTCACTCACTTGGTCCTTAAAATCATGTTCAAGAGCACAGAGAGCTGAAATTAATTCAGTCTCCTGTGTAAATTTTTCTTATGCTAACCTGTCAATTTTCGTCAAGTCTTTGCAACCTGCCTGTTGCAGATGAGGTTGAGAGCCAAGGGCTGATTTGCATCTGGCTTTCTGGCCATCAGCACCCTGAAATTATTCAGGATTGGACATGATGGATTATAAATGTGCATGGGACGGCAACTCGTGTCAAACTCTTTCAAGGCTGCATATTCCCAGGAGGACAGAACTGTGCGTGTGACATCAAACTGCAGAACTAGTTCAATGTCTACTTTTTCTGGGTAAAGTTTAGTGTTATTTGGTCTATTAATAATGAATGTAAGGAGCACATTGGTGTGGCACACCTCAACCTTGAAGATGGGAGAGTCCAATACAGTTGCGTTATGTTTAATTTTTCCATACTTAAGTGTGTTGGAAATTGTCACCTATTGCTTTCCTTTATTATTATTGCTATTTTAAAAAAGGATCACAAGATGAGATCAGATATAGCTGCTCTTTATCTAGGGGTGAGTCTTTTGCAATCAGACATTAAATTTCTGCTTTGCTGAGACAAGAACCAGTTTTGAATGGGAAAGTTGTTGGTTGTGTCAATTCTGGCCTGATTTGGGGCTGATATATGGAGCATCTGAGAGCTTATATGGATAAGTCCTTAGGGTAATGGCTGTGAAGTTATAATGAGCAGCTGGGAACTGGATCCCAGTAAAGCCAGATGAGTGGTGAAATGTTCCTATGTGCTTGTGCAGACAGAGGGAAGTCTTGCCTTTAAAAACATTAGAAAAACATTTATTATCAAAGCACTAACATACTCTAGGTATTCTCTGAGGGTTTTAGATCCACCGTGACCCAAAACTCACATATTTGAGCTGTGAAAGTGAGCTCCTTTCTTTCCTCTTTGAAGAAATCTTGTGTTAAGACTTCACAGTTCATTGTCCAGAGTTTTATTGTTGGCTCTTGGCTGACTTGAACACTTATGAGCATTGACCTGGCAGTGGCTTGAGGAAACATCTGGAGTAGCAGGTATTGGTGCTCATGATTCTCTTTGAGTCAGAAGCTATATCCTTCCTTCCATCATGGGATATGCATGTCCTCAGGGGCTGGGCGGGATTGGAACTGAAGCTGTGGTCAATACTCCTCAATAACCTACTGAGGTTAGAAGCTCGGGTAAGGAGCAGAATTTGGGGTGTGAGGCACCAGTTCATGATGCCCTGTTGGCTTTGAAACCTCATTTTATAAAAGGTTGGGCTCAAGGAGCAGCACTGGTCGTGGATGAGTCCCCATCCCTGGAGGGATTTAAAAGCTGTGTGGATGTGGTACCTGGGGATGTGGTTTGGTGGCCTTGGCAATGCTGGGGGAACAGTTGGACTCAATGGTCTTGGAGAGCTTTTCAAACCTAAATGACCCTTGGATTCCCCTGGGTTATGTTTCAAAATGAGTTCACACAATTTCACACTTTTGGAAACTTTCATGATTGGAAAAATAAGAAAAAGATTATTTCTAAGGACACAGAAGTTGAGGAAGAGGAATGAAATATTAATACGTATTACTTTCTCATCAAAATTCATCTTTATTTACTCTGAAAGCTGGAAGTGTATAATCAGCACAGGAAAATGCAGATAAATATATTTATGAAATACATATGAGTTGTTTACTTCTGAGTAATCGCGGGTACACTTTGTGTTCAGGATGAGGCCTTGCTGCATGCTGAAGCATTCAATAAATAGGGTTTGTAGAAAGAGTAATATCTTTTACCACCCAATTTATAACACTGGGGAAAAAAATTGTCATTCTATCTGCCATACTGAATACCCAAAAATGTCTTTTCTTTTTGGTCAAAAATACTTCCTTTGGTCTAACAAGGACTTTACTTTCCCTGCAAACTTTGCCCGACTTATGTCACTGTGTCCAAAATGAAGCAGCTATGGACATTTTACTTGTCATGTATTTTTCCCCCATTGTTTTCTATCTAAAGATGGGTAAAAGGAGAGGGAAATGGAAAAGTAGAAAGAAAAAGAAACACTGGTGACTTGCAAACCACAAGGAATACACAGAGCTCTGAAATGGGATAGAAATAGAGATTTGTAATTCACAGAGAGAGAAAAAAAATTAGAGAGGCAAGAGTGTGTGGCTGATGTATAGATCTCTGTGTACCCAATACAAAACAGATAGTACAGCATATTTTTGAATATGTGTGATAATTGACTAATTATTTCTATATTTGGAAGTTAATTCAGCTACCAGTTTTGAAATAAAGTAACTTTAAAAAAAAAAAAAGATTTATTCAAAGAAAGACTGAAGTACAGAGCTAACAATATGACTTTTGGCAATACCGTACAAATTATTTCACTCTTATTTCTGAGCAAAAGTGTTTAACCCAAGAGGATATTTTCAACGATTTCTTCAATTTTGATAATAGCAGATATGGGGAAAGCAGAAAATGGATATTTCTTTTGTGAAATATCTGCCTCTTTTTTTTCCTTTTTTTCCCCTTTTTTTTTAATGGGCTCCCACCCAGGGATTGAACCGGTGAAAAATAATGATAAATCTTAGAGAATTAGATGAACAAGGATTTCTGCACTGCTGTCACGAGGTGCATTGCCCTGTGTTAAGCTCCATGATTCTGCAACTAAACCACTATTGTCTCCTGAGCAAGGTCGTTTAAAGCTCACTTCAAAAAGTCATCATCACTTTGAAGTCACAGTAGGAACATCAGTTTAGCATATCCTACAAGCAAAGCCTCCTGCATGTGGTAGATTGCCTCTCACAGGCCCTGCAGAGGGATGATCCAGGCTGAATCCTAATATATTAACTGTTTTGATGCGTGCTTTGGTTTCATGTGAGAGCCACAGAAAATGGAGATGAATCTCGTGGTCTCTGGCCTGGGTGGGGAGGCCGAGGGGCTGAGGTCATTACAGGAGGGGCATGAGACAGTGGCTGAGGGTGATGCAATATTCAACAGAGCTCGTAGGGTCACGAAATATCTGAGTACAAATGGATCCCCAAGGAACATCGAGTCCAAACCCTGGCTCTGCACAGGACAACCCCAAGAATCCCACCCCATGCCTGAAGCATTGTCCAGATGCTCCTTGAATTCTTTGTTTTTCCCACGTGTTCAGCCTCTTTCAGTGACAGCAATAATATCCCTAAAGAACATGCTTTTAGAGAGCTCTTGTGAGATTAAAGAAGTGCAGAACCAGGGTCAGGCCAGCCTTGCCTCTTTAGTGCTGCCTCCAGTGACAGGAACCCAAAGCCACGCAGAGGCTCTTCAGCATTTCTCCCCTGCTAACACCAGGTTTTGGCAGAGGTGCTCACAGCCAAAAGCCCTGGGATCATAGAATGCTTTGGTTAGAAGGGGCTTTTCAAGGTCAGCTAGTGCAAGCCCCTGCAATGAGCAGGGACATTTTCAACCAGATCAAGTCGCTCAGTGCTCGGTCCAATGCAAAATTCCTTCTTCTCCAGCACCCCCATGCTCCAGGTGTGCTTGTAATCTCCATTTCCAGTTTCAACCCTTGACTGAAGGAGCTGTTCCCCACCTCTGAAGCCACAGCTCATTAATAAAGGTAGCTGTCAATTACCCTTGAAAGGGATTAATTATTTTTGAGCTCTAAATCCAATACTTTTCTGAATGGGGGGAAAAATAATCTTCTTTATCTGCATGCCATTGCTTTGTGGAAGCAATTTTGAGACAGAACTGGCTGCTGGTGAGCTCAGCAGAGCCCCTCTGCTCTTACAGGGGTTGCTTTAGGCTATAATTATATTTTGCTCTGTGCGGCTGTCTCTAGGGTTCCTGCCACTGTATCACAGAGAGGTGTGATGGTTGGGCTGGGTGGGTTTTCATCTCAGCAGCATTTGCAGAGACTCAGGTGCTGGATACACAAGAGCAGCAGGACACCTCCAACCAGAAGGTCACCAGAAGTTAATCAAGGAACTAGTGGTCTTACCCTGGTGGGATGAGATCTCTACCAGGACCAACAAGAAGTAAATTCAAATGGTTGCTGTGAATCAAGTGTGCTGGGAGCCAGGTCCCAGTTTTGTGCCCTAGCCATAGGCTGTCTGACATTTTACGGATGCTCTGACCAAGAACTCTGTCACTGAGGAACATGCTGTCAGCAGTGATATAAAGGACCTTCCACTTTGACAAGTCAGCCCTTTCCATCAAGGAGAGGTTTTGTCAGACAGTTCCTGGTGGGCTGGAATGACTGACTCGATCTGACAGGCAGGAAACAAGGCATATGGATATTAAACCACTGTCCTAAGCTCATGCAAGGCTGTGGCAGACTCAGGTTGAAATTATACGTTGTCTGCCGGTCCAGCCCCTGCCTCTCCCTCTATCAACAACTCTTTTCACACTAACCACAAAAGTATTTATTTTCCAGCAGCAATTCAGAGACAGTAGCAGTGCATCTCCCCTATCCACCCATCCCCTTCCCCCACAACCCCTTCCCAAATCTGCCCGCTCAGTGCTGAGCTGCACAGGGTGGATCTCAAACACTGCCACTCCCGGGAGCGCTGTGAAAACAGAAGGATAATTGCTAAGAGTTGCCTTATGAGAAGAATCCATCGCTGCCTACGGCTCAGTTCCTTGCTTTTAACCCCACATGCTTTGCCTGTGAGGGCTGTGACATTTCTCAGATATTGGATGCTGCTGCCCTCCTCTGCAGTAGGTCAGGCACACGGGAAGAAGGCATGACTGGGAATTCACTACACCCTGCAGGAGGTGATAACCCTAGGTAATGAAGCACAGTCAACTCTGTTTTCCTGCCCAAATCTCACACTCCTGCTGCTGGAAATTCAGCAGATTGTACATAAACACACTATCTAATGCCCAAAATAAAGTAGCTACAAGATTTCTTTAGGCAGTTCCATCCTATGGTGCTTCAAGTGACCATGGTATCATATTGCTAATTAAATGACATTAACAGATGAAAATCACACCGCTGGACAGTCAGCTGCAACTTGCAGGTGGCAGGATTTGACTGAAATATGTCTGTGCATTTTCCATGGCCAGAGGCAGGACAGAGGCTGCACAAGAGCACCCAGGGGTGTTGGGTCTGGATGAAAAGATTCTGGGCACTGTGTGGAGCTAATGCTGTACTTGGGATGGAGATGACAGTGGGAACAGCCTGGATGAGAAACACTGCGGGGTAGGAGAGCAGCAGCCCCATGCCCTTCATCCCCCAGGAGCAGTGTCAGGAGTGCACCACATTCACAGATGTAAACCTCTTGGCTCTCAGTTTAGAGAACCTGACTCCAGCCCACAGTGCAAAATTAGCCTTTCCTCTTGGCTGTTGAAAGCCGAGGCTGAGTTAATCAGTAGCAGACAAGCTGATCGACTGTCACTCCTCTGCTAAATTAATGCAGTAGGGTCACATCAGTGCCACCCCACAGTTTCCCAGAGATGGCATCCTGGCAATGTCTTCAAATGCAGACACACAACTGTAAAGAAAAGGAAGGTGCTGTAACCACACAGAGCATTTAGACTTGTGCATTGCAATGTGAAAGTGGAAAGACGGGAGAAAATAGCTACTGCTCTTCCTACTGGTTTTTTGTTAGCTGTTCTGCTCTTGGCATCTTGCAATATGTGCCTCTGAAGCTGCTAATTTTGCTCCTAGGAAAGCTCCCCTCCCTGTGCTTGTGCTGCAGTGAGCCTGTGCACTGCTCTATGGAGGCACAGCTTTTACATTAGCATTTTGCATGTTCTCAGTGCTAGGAGAAGCATTCAGGGAAAAAAAATACCCAGGCAACATCTTGATCTGTGTTTTACAGATGAAGTCAGAGCCATGTATTCAGATTTTTTTAAAAACCCAAGTGCGTATTTTTTAAAAGATGCCTCTGCCACAGGCTTAAAGAATAGGGAACAACATCCACCCATGATCAAAATGAAGAGTGCTTGACTTATGGCAGATCTCTTCCTGGCTGCAATGAGAGCTTTTTCTTGCATGCTTTTAGCAGCTGAATCCTCACTGTCTTTTTAAGAGGCAACATCCCTTTCTATTTAAATTGCTCATCCACCATGTCACTCTGTAAGATGTGCTGATGTACGAGGCACAGAAGGACCCCTGAGCAGCATGAAGAGCTCCTCTCTTTGCTGCAGCTGAATGTCAAATTGCTTAGAAAGGGAGAAAGTGCTGGCAAAAATTCAGTGTGGCTCAGGGTTTGCTTCCTGAAGATGGAGGAGCTGAAATTTTTCTGAATGCAGATCTGAGGGTCAGGTATGGGGACAGGTTTGAGTGTCCAGTTTCAGAATTGTCAAGGTGGAAAAAATTAAAGAAAATACCTGATGAGCACAGGCTGGGCATAGTTTGTGAAGCAAGAACGTGCTCTGGCCTAAGCCAAGGACCTCTAATGCTCTCGAAGTAGCTGTGCCTACAGAAACACTTTAGTGTGGAAAAGAGCCATGCCAGGACATGGCATACATAACAGCCTTGCCTGTGCTTTAGGGGACAACATGAAACCCTCACAGCACAGTGCCCTGTGACTGCCACCAGTCCAAAGTGATGACCCATCCATGGGCTCAGGAGTCAGCTCTGGCACAGGGCTCTCCGTGCTGGCCCTGCCAGCGGTGCAATGTGCATACAGAGCCCTTGGGACTGCTGAGTGCTCTGAGCAGGAGGTCAAAGGATGTCATTCTGGACCTGAGATTTGATACACAGCCATGTTGAGAAACCTCTAAAGGTGTTTGGCCCAGCAAATTATTTCACCAGTGTTTTCCATGCTGGCCAGATGTATTTCTGCAGAAGGCGCCCTTCCTGCCCTGTGTTTGTTCACTGCTCCTTATTGCTCTTCATGGACTTGTTCTCTGCGTGTCTTCCTGGATGCTCTGCATGCTTGGAGACATCCTTCTGGTCTATATTTGAGAGGAATAAGGCCTTATCCTGCAAAGGGAATCTAAGTTCAGCCCCTGTAGCTTGTCCTTTTGAGGATCCTGTTATCCCATCAGGTTCTTCTGGCTCCTGAAAAGTAGAATGGAAAATTAATCACTAACATCAGATTAAATATTCTAAAGGAGGTGCAAGGAGCAAAGCTTTTTGAAAAATGTGGTCTGTAATTAAAGATCGCAAGGTACAATGGGTCAATTTTAGTTAGAGCAGCTTAGTGCCTGAGTGGGAGCTGCAAATTGCACCATCCTCATTTTTGGCTAATGCAAATGAACACTTTTGCAGTTGCTGTAGTTCTAGCAGGTTGTTAGAGTTCCATGAACTGAAGCAACAGAGTTAAAGAGAATCATTAAAGCATTTTCTCCCTTGTCTGAGCCCAGCCCTACTCTCCTCTTTCTTGTTATTTAGTATTTCTTGCAGTTTTATCATTATTATTTTATTTGCCATGGCATGTTTTGCGACTGGGGCACCAGGGATGTCAGCTCAATTTTTAGCTTTTTCCCAGCACATTCATTAAACTCTGACAGGTGATTTTCCCTTCTGTTTGGGTTCTGCCCTTGTATGCCTCACCCGGGGAGCTGAGAGCATCGTTGTAATTCAGGGGGTGGTCCAACAGCCGCTCCTCATACGTTTGCTCTCACATCCTCTGCCTCAGTGGGAGCCTGCGCACCAGAGCATCTTCTGTTTTTTAGAATAACTTTTAATATGCACAGATTGTTGTGGAGGAGGTGGGAAATCTGTTCCAGGAGTGGAAACCCAGTGCTGGTGATGTTCTGTGGCCCCTGAGAGAATTCATTCCTGCAGCTGGCTGGGAAGTCCAGGAAAGATTATCCCCTAACTTCGCACTTGCCAAAGGGAAAAAAAGCTGCAAACCAAGGATAGTGGTTAACGGTTGGACTTGATGCTCTTTTTCAGCCTCAATGTTTCTATGACTCTGTTGTGCAAGAAGTTTTATTTTTGCCAAGGATCTGTGTGTGAGGAGACCTGTGCATTTGACCCTTTCACAGAAGCAGCATGTCCAGGACTCAGAAATACAGAGTGATGCAGCACAAAACTTTCAGTACCAGCTACCCAGAGCTCAGTAGCAGGAACTCTGTTGAGGGCTTGTATGACATCATGTACTGTTCATTAGCAGATTTTGCATTCATTTTCATCTGTTTTGTTTTGTGTCTTGCTGCCTGCCTCCAGCACTCATTTTTTGCAGGAGATACTGCAAGAGGTGTCTTTCATTGCTCTTTGCTTGGAGGAACAAGGTAGTCAGGTGACTTCTGTGGTAGATTTTGAAAGTTGCTCATATTTGGCCCAAATAAACTCACACTGAAGGTCATGGGAGTTTTCCTGTTGGTGTCAGAAGAAACTGAGCTCACTTTTGCTGTCCTTGGGAACCAAGTGAGTCCCACCCTGATCCATCAGAAGAACTTGCTTCTCAAATGCACTGACTGACCTGACGTGTGAAATGTCTGTGGTGTGCCTCACTCATGGGGTTTTGGTGCCATAGATGATGTATCTTTACAGCGTCACAGCTCTTGGGATTTGATCCTGTTTCTCCATTAAATGAAAAAGTCTGGATTGATTGATTGATTGATTGATTTCTATTTAAGGAAGGGTGGCTCCCTTCCCATTTTTATTTTATGCAGTGTGACTGCCATTTCAGAGAATTAGAGAATGTTTTGGGCTCATTCAGTTCCACTCCCTGCCATGGGCAGGGACTCCTTCCCATGGTGTTGGTTGCTCAAAGCGCCATCCAACCTGGCCTTGGACACACCCGGGGGTGGGGCATCAAAAACTCCAAGCATCCTGTGCCAATCCCTTATCACCTTCCCAGTAAAGAATTTCTTCTGTATATATAATCCAATTTTTTCTTTTTTCAGTTTGTATCCATTACTCCTTGTTCTGTTACTGTGATATTATTTCCTCAAAATACTTGCCTAATATAAACTAAACAGCCAAAATAGCTCTAGGACAGAACTGGGATCAGAAGGGTCAGGCCCAAGCTTGGGCAGACTCTGTAACTCATCAATGTTTGGAAAAAGCAAAGCTGGTCCATATGTCTGAGTTCTTTTAATGCCTTTGTATCCACATCAAAATTTTCACTTTCTCTTCCCTTTCACTCTTCAGTGTCAAGGCCAGGAACTGAGTGATCTGTCCTCTTGCCCTGGGCAGTGAATACGCAGTATCAGAATCCTGCCTATGGATTTTATTCCTCTTGTGGCAAAAGGAGGTCATTGTACCAAGAGCCGTGGCTCAGACCATGCTTTCAAGATAGCACCAGCACAGCCTGAATTGGTCTGTAATGTTATGTTTTGCATCAAACCATTGAGTTATTAATGTATTGGGATTTCTGCCTCCCTCCTTGCAGTCAACAAATACGTGGTCCGGGTTTTTACTGGTGAAGTCAGCGGCAGTGGAACAGATGCAGATGTCTTCATTAATATCTTCGGTGAGAAAGGAGACACAGGTATTCAAATGCAAATAATTTCCTAAAATATTTCCTCCTGCTCTGCAGGCCTGTGATCTGAACAACACACACAGGCAATCTGGCAAACGCAGAATAATTTGGCTGAGTGAAAGGCACAACAAATGGTGGCGTTAGCTCTGGGGGCCCTCACATCCACAGCCCCTGGAAGATGCATCTGCAATGCAGCAGTTGTGGCTGGGTGTGGGCATGACTCAAGTTACCTGCCGCTAAAAAACGAAACTCTGGGAAAATGCAGCATAAACCACTAGCAGAAAGCAGTGGAGTAAGTGCCAGCCCCCTGAAGGGTCCAACACCAATATTTATTAACAGTGAATGCAGTGAGAGATGTGTGTTTCATTTTCTGGGTCCCTGGATGGATAATGACATCCCTTCTCTGGGACAAAGGTGGTGGCTGGCCCTGCTTGGCCACTTGGAAAAATAATCTGAGCAAGGTTTATATAAGTTGGGTTTAAAAAGCATATTTTTTAGAATTATTGTAATTATTTTAAAATTTAGGTTGTGCCGCAACAGTGGTCTGGAAACTTTAATTTAATTAAAAAAAAAATTAATTGAATAATATTAAAAGATGTACCCAAACCAAGCTCTGTGGGCCATGGACAAAAGTGGGTGGAATTTCCTGGAGATTCCTGGAACAAATATTTTCTTGCTTCTACACTGCACCTATCCTGTCAAATTCAAGAAATAATGATACAATGTCTGTCAAGTGTCCTTGAACAGTTTATAAAACCTAGTGGATAGGGCTCATCCTTGATTAATCCTCCAGAGTTTTAGAAGGGGATTCATCTGATCTCACCACAGACATCCCAAAGTGGGAGTCTGAGTCTCAGCTGGGTGTCCAGGCACTCTGTCACATCCACACAGGGAAATAACACCCCCAGAGAATGATTCATCCCCTCTAAGGCAAGAGGGATGAGTTGCCCACTGACCTCTTTCCCTGGTTAGGGTGGGTTTCATCCCCCTCACAGCAGCACTCACACAGGCTGCAACCAGGGGCACAGCTTTAATACTTTTCATAAAGGCAAACCCCTGTGAGATCAGGGGAAAGCCAACAGCACTGGGTGGGTCCTAATTTGAAAATAAATCCTTATTCTGGGGTACAGCAAAGAATTCTGTGTCCTGAAATGTCAGAATTTGCAGCTTGTGACCAAAGCCTTTCTTGAACAGTTTGGATGTTTTCAAAGACAGTAAAAATAAAAGGGAAATGTGGTGGTATAAAAAAATATTTAAAAAAAAATTAAGAGCCATCTGGATATGTACTTCTGAAAGCTCCAAGATCTGTAAGTAACTGTGACATTAGAATGGAAATCCTGGTCTTTTGAGTGCTTGAGAAAAGGTATCTTTTTTATTAGATTATAAAGTCCTTTGCCTTTGCCTTGAATCCCTGTTGCAGAGAGCTGATATCTAGAGAATATTTGATTCAGTCAGTGGTGTGATTCCTAAATATTCCCTCGCTTACAAACATGCATGTGTCAGTAGCCCTTTCCTCTTTGGAGTAATTGTTTATTATTTATTTGTTTATTTATACTTATTTTATCTTTTTTACTTTTTTTTTTTTCCCTGCTTCAGGTGTGAGGAAACTGGACAATGACAAAGACAACTTTGAAAAAGGAGCAGAAGACAAGTTCACACTTGATGCTCCAAATCTGGGAAAATTAAGGAAAATTAATATTGGGCATAATAACAAGGGTGGCTCTGCTGGCTGGTTCCTTTCAAAGGTGAGTTACTCCTGAGGCATTCAACATAATGCCATGGGCTCAAAATATCTCGCCCTCTCATGGTTTGGTGTCAAGAGATGCAGGGATGATTGCTGGTGATACAGGTTACTGAGGACACAAATAATTTCATTCTGTTGACTTAATTCATTACCACAACTGTAAAAATACCACAGTCCAAGAGTTATCTGTTGGGTCTGTTCACACAGAAAATCTGCAGAGTCATAGCTTGCCCAAATTTAAGTGATTTATCATTGTCACATCAAAAGAGATCCCTGCCACAAAGACCCCTTTCTTCCACTTTCCTGCTCATTTTAGTCTCCTGCTATGGGGTGGGAAGGTATTACAGCTTCTAATGTAATGGTTGAAGGAATATTTCAAAAGGAGAAATCTCTTCCCTCTAGTCTCATTTTCTTTCCTCTGCTGATGTAGTTTCACACAGGTGGCTTTAATCCACGGAAGACCTGACCCCATATTTGTAAATCCTAGGTGACAGGGTGGTTTGATGTATTTCAAATGCAAATATTAGCACATGCTTCTCCATCACCACCACCACCACACAACGCAGGAAAAGTTATGATGTTGGCTGCCCATGAAAGATGTGGAAATGAAAACACAGTAGTTGTACTCAACATAATAAATAGTGGTGGGGGAAAAAGCACAGAACCTCATTCTCACATTATAGGTGTAATGACAAGATTTTTGATGACGTTGGTGACGTTGTTCAAGTCCCAAAACCTGGAGCAGTGACTACTTGGAGCCAATACACCAACCCTGTATTCTGCCACAAGCCTCCAAGGTGTTTGTGATTACATAAAAAACAACTTTGGCCTTGTGAATTCAGATGGAAGGTTGGAGAACTGAGCTCAGTTATTGTCTACAAATTTTAGATGTTTTTCTGTAATTTGCTCCAATACTTGGACACAGGAGTGTTTGCACTCCAGGTTGAACCTGTTCTCCTGTTTCTTGTGTTTTCAGCACGGCTTGTACTCAGAGATGGTTTTCCACCTCTAAACATATGAATAAAACCCTTTAAAAGGAACCCAAAGAGGATCAGCTGTTAGAGAGGCATTGGAGTGCTGATATTTCTCCTGAACCTCATCTATTTTAGTCTCTAGCACTCCAGCACAGCTCTGCTCTCTCACGCTGACAATTGCAGCCCTGGCAGACACTGCTGTCTCTGTCTGAGGAGGTACAACAGGATTCAGGAGTCCTACAGGCAACAGCACCGTGTGGGATGAGTGACATGAAGGGAAGCTCTGTTTCCCAAAGAATGGTTTCATGAATTTATCAGAAAGGACAGATTTCAGATTCTCCCTCATTGTTGAGAAAAGTGTCAAGGGCTTTCTGTCCATGATGGTGGGGCTTTCTTCCCTCTCTGAGACATAACCCATGCAGAGGAGTAAAGATTTTGATTTCTTCTCCTCTGACCAAAATTCCTCAGTACTCTTCTCTTCTGGTTTGAAGTATTAGAGTAACTCTATGGCAGGATTCAGGAGTCCAGCAGAGGAATTGGTAAGAAACACCTCAGTAGGAGGTGCAAAAAACTACAATCTAGTATTAAAAGGGAATATTTTTCCCCAGATTTTTCTGGTAAAATATCACTGAATCCTAGAACAGTTTGGTTTGATAGGGACCTTGAAGACCCTCCTGTTCCACCAAAACACCTTCCACTATGCTAGGGTGCTACAAACCCTGTCCAGCCTGGCCTTGGACACTGCCAGGGATCCAGGGACAGCCACAGCTGCTCTGGGCACCCTGTGCCAGGGCCTCCCCACTCTCACAGGGAACAATTCCTTCCCAATATCCCACCTAACCCTGCCCTCTGGCAGTGGGAAGCCATTCCCTGTGTCCTGTCCCTCCATGCCTTGTCCCCAGTCCCTCTGCAGCTCTCCTGGAGCCCCTTTGGGCACTGCCAGGGGCTCTGAGCTCTCCCTGGAGCCTTCTCTTGTCCAGGTGAGCACCCCCAGCTCTGCCAGCCTGGCTCCAGAGCAGAGGGGCTCCAGCCCTGGCAGCAGCTCCGTGGCCTCCTCTGGAGCGGCTCCAGCAGCTCCAGCTCCTTGTGCTGTTGTTCCCCAGGGCTGGGGCAGCTCTGCAGGNACTTCTTAATGTTGTTTGCACAGCTTCACCTCACTGGCGGTCCAAGAGCTGAATCCTTCCAAATTAGAAACTATTTCCTGCCACAGGGTTTTAATGGCTGCTTTTACAACGGTTCCACCCTGGAGTAACTGACTGGGATAAAATGATATTACTGTGTCACACAAGCTCATCTGATGGTCTGGATTTGTCCTGAAATTCCTAGGCATTATTTTAGAACAAAGCTCTAAAGCAGAAAGAGAGAACACAGCCTGTTCCCAGAGCAGAACAAAGAGCTGTCGTTCAGCTGATGGAGAAGAGTAGCCAGCAAACAGGCTCTGGAGAGAAGGAAGACAGGCCAGCCAGCTGGTCTTGATAGCAGAGACATCTGGTCTCATACATCGTGAGAGATTCACTGGATTAAAAAAAAAAGAAAGAAAATAAAAAGCTGGGGTTTTACTCACTGATTGTCTGAAATTCTATCAGTACTTATTAGGGAGTGGAGAGGGATCTGCTTGAGTATTGAATATGTGAAATACCAAGTGAGAGCATGTACATTAAGCTTCTTCTCTTCTGCTACCCCCTTGTGTAAAACCTTTGCTTTTCCCATGTTATTTTTCAAGGTGGTGTCTCTTTTCTCTTAGGTGATCATTGAGGACATTGGCAATAAATGCGTGTACCAATTCCCAGTCGGACGCTGGTTTGCTTTAGATGAAGATGATGGGAAAATACAGAGGGACATTCTTGTTGGGGGCACTGAAGCCACAGGTAAAATCATGGTCTGAATCCGTGGTGAGAAATGGGAAGTTAAGGCTATTAGCCGTGTTTTCTTTAGAAGATTGAACCCCTTATGCTCAGGGAGACCTGTGGTGAAGCATCTGCTGGTGATGGGCTGTTCCGTGTGAGCCTTCTTGAGCTGCCAACACATTTCCCACCTCTGTGTCTCACCTGTGAAGCTGTGCAGGACCTACATGTTGGTTTATCTCCTGCTGCACCTGTGTAAGGGGCTGATGGGCAGGGGGTGAAAAATCCAGTTTGTACTTCAGCAATTTCTGCACTCAGAAAGTGGTTTTCTATTTCCAAAGTCACCAGCGTGCCACAAAGTAGTGAATATTGTACTTCAGGTTCTTGTCAGGGGAGCTAAGCCTCCTTTTACAAAACAAGAAATGCAGTGCTGAGCCCTAAATCAGTCTTTTTTGTTATCCAGCATGGTTAAAGCAAAGACAACCAAAGTTTATGTCTGTGTTAAAAGAAACCTGCATGTACAGTCAATAAAAAACCTTACCACAAGGCAGAAGATTATTTGGATAGTGTTCTGCCTGTATTTATTTATTAGCATGAAGGCAAACACTTTGATGATGCTTGTAAGAACTGCTTTTAACCTCCTTGCATGGTCTTCTACTGCAGTCCTTATATTTCCCCCTGCATGTGCATGAGGAAAGTGGTCTCGGTGCAGATCCCTGACTGCAGGGTGCTTGTTAGGAAAAATTAGGGGAAGAAAACTGAAAGAAATGTAATTCAATCCCTAAAAGCTTCCTTTATCTTTAGCCATTCATGACTATGTATTTTATTTTCCTGCTCTCTGGAGTTTTGTTGAAGATATATCCACAGTAAGGCATGCTTGAGTATAATTTTTAATGTAAATTTCAAAGGGAGGATTATTTATAAGAGAGTGAGTTCTGATGTTTTGCTTCATTCCAAGTCCCTTTTGAAATTTCTGTCTGATTTAATCAAAAAACTTGGTTTGGGCCTTGACTATTTTCTACATGCTCCCTAAAACACTGTTATAATGTTTAGGTGTGTGTTTGATGCCGTGAGACAGGTTTAAAATGTGTTTTTCTGTAAAGCAAGACTTGTGGGAAGTGTTTTCTTTCTTAGACCAACAGCTGGAGATAGGAAAAAATAACCCTAAGGACACTTTTATGTAAATAGGCTTCTTTTCAGAAATGTATTTCTTTCTTCCAGCTGGGCTGATACTTCTCCCAAACCTTCTTTTGCTGAGATCTGTGGGTTCTCAGGGTGACTGTGGAGGTCTTGATGGCTTCAGCATCATTATAGTCTAAAAAACAAATAAACCCAAAGTTTTCAGAGTTTTGTGATGGTGGAGATCTTGCCACCACTGTTTAAAGCAAAACTTCTCCATCCTCTCAGCATTCTCTGACACTTTTGGTACTTTGTGTCTCTCAAAATCAAATTACTTAGTTGCCAATTCAAGTTTTTTGCCCTTCTTCACCTAATCAGTGTCACACAGTGAATAAAAAAAGGAAAACTTATTTTTTTTCACTGGGCCATGGGGCAGGGTGTTTGCCACCCCAAGCTTGTTTCTTTTGGATGGTCTGAAGGCAGATGTGTATTTCTCAGAGTTACATGTGGGACAAAAACAAATGAAGCATTGCACTGTGTGTAAGTCAGAAGATAAATAAACCAGTGGGAAATCAATAGAGCCCAGCATAAATCCAATCAAAATCATAACTCTCAGACCATTTTCCTCCCTTCTTTTTTCCCTAACCAAATTTCCTGTTCCTCCAGGCATTGTGTACAATGTGGCTGTAGTGACAGGAGATATCAGAGGAGCCGGCACCAACTCCAAGATCCACGTAATCCTTCACGGCTCCAAAGGCTTAAAGAACAGTGGGAAGATTTTCCTGGAAGGAGGTGAATTTGAGCGTGCCAGGACGGATCTCTTTAACGTGGAGATAGCTGCCCTTCTCAGCCCTCTCAGCAGAGTCACCATTGGGCACGATAACTGTGGTGTCAGCTCTGGCTGGTTTTGTGAGAAGGTGAGACTAAATTATCATGGAATCATTTCAGTTGGAAGAGACACCTGAGGTCATGGAGTCCTACCACTGGGCCAACACTACCATGTTTTTTGTCTGCAGGCAGACACCAGACCTGTTTCCCATTCACAACCTGACCCCACAACCCAGTGCAGTTCAAAGATAAATAAATAAATCTGCTTTTGTTTGGAAGGCAATATCCCCAGTTTAACAAGTCAATATCATACATCACGCACGGGAACAGCTGATTGCCTCAAAGGCACGTTAGATGCATAAGTCAATCACTCACTAATTGGGTTGATTGCCCCTCTGCAGTCACAAAGATAGAGATTATTGTTTGCTCAGCTCCAAAAGCACCTTCAGATGTTTGCCCAAGGGGCCGGACAGAAATGCAGCCTTGGATTGTGCTGAGTGTTTCAAAGTTATCATCTACGCTCAGACTTCCCTGAAGTTTCTAGATGCTGCTCTAGAGGCTTAGAAATAAAAAAAATACCCCAAACACAGTAGAAAGTGGCTGACCACAGCTCTTACTTGAAGGCAGTGGAGAAATATGTGATGTTGTTACCCAACAACTTATATTTCTTTGAGAAGAATTCTGTGCAGCAGTGGGGGAAGACGTTGGAAAATTTTTCCAGGTTTGGCACATAGCGTGTGATCCCTATATTCGTGGGTAATGTTTGGTTTTGTACCATGCAGTGCTCAGTACACATGCCAGAGATTAATGTGGCCTTGTGTTAACTCCCTACATCTGTGACTAATGAGCTTTGTGCCAGCTGGCGCTTCCTTGCTTGCTTCTACCAGTGATTAATATGTACTGGTAGATATCTTAGTTTTGAGAAGGGAGATGGAGTGCCAGAAGCAGAGAATGATAAAGAGAAGTGCACCATCACCTGAACATGTATTTGAGATTCTCTCAAGGGAAGAAGATTCACCAGAAGATCCAGGGCCATAAGAAGGAATTTTGAGGAAGGAGATGCTCCCAAATGACCACCAAAGACCCCCAAAAGACTCCTATTCATATCCAAATAACTTAATGGAAATAATAAGCATATATTCAGGAAGTGTAATGCATATGTAATAGGAATATGACAAATATAAATTAATTTCATGGCTATAACCTGGTCTGTGTGGTTGTTGCTCATGCTTTGAGGCAAAATTCCTGTGCATGCAGCATTGTTAGTAAAGTAATTTCAGCTCTCCAACCCAGCAAATTGGTTGGAGAGTTTATTTCCTGGTTTTTGGTGACAACATTAGATCATGTACAAGGTCAGCAGCAGGAAACTGGAGGGTAGGGAGGAAGGCAGATGCCTACCCTGAAGCTATGAGGAAATTCGGTTTTCCTGGCAAGCAAAATCAGCTTAGGATGGGTGTATTTGAAGGCTTTTTGTGCCCTGTGTTTCCTACAGGGCTCTGCTGTGCACTGGCGTGGTGCACGGCGTGTGCTGCACTCTGACACAGCGCTGACTGCTGCAGCCACCCTGCCTGCCCCATTCCCTTCCCCCCCTGACCCATTGTGATGTAGTGCTGAAAAAATGAGAATAACAGGACAGATGGGTCATAGCTGTGCTCCAAATTGGGATTTGTGCAACCAGTCCGGTTCTTGCTGGTCCACAAGAGCTGATTCTCAGAGAAGAACCAAGATCTCCAACTCTGTCTTTTCTCTGGTTTAAATTTTCATTGTCAAGGAACTGTGGGCTGTGAGTAGGAGGATTTTCAACCTCACTTTCTCAATCTCTTTTCCCAGGTGGTGGTTTACTGCCCATTCACTGGCATTGAGCAAACCTTCCCATGTGGGAAGTGGCTGGATGAAGATGAAGGGGATGGTCTCATCGAGCGGGAACTCTATGAAATGGTCTCCCTGCGCCAGAAAAGGCTGAAAAGTAGGTGCAAGTGTCCAGGAGTCTGCTGTGACCACCACCCCTCCTCACACAAGCAACACCCCCTGAGTGTCATCTGAGCGACATGGGTGGACCCAGGGTCAAGGAGAGGTTCAAGCCGACTCAGTCACCGGATCAGGGAATGGTTTGGACTGACAGGGACATATAAATGTCGTCTAATTCCAATGCCCCTGCCATGGGCAAGGACACCTTCCACTATTCCAGGTTGCTCCAAGCCCTGTCCAACCTGGCCTTGGACACTGCCAGGGATCCAGGGGCAGCCACAGCTTCTCTGGACACCCTGTGCCAGGGCCTCCCCACCCTCACAGCCAGGAATTCCTTCCCAATATCCCACCTCTCCCTGCCCTCTGGCAGTGGGAAGCCATTCCCTGTGTCCTGTCCCTCCATGCCTTGTCCCCAGTCCCTCTGCAGCTCTCCTGGAGCCCCTTTGGGCACTGCCAGGGGCTCTGAGCTCTCCCTGGAGCCTTCTCTTGTCCAGGTGAGCACCCCCAGCTCTGCCAGCCTGGCTCCAGAGCAGAGGGGCTCCAGCCCTGGCAGCAGCTCCATGGTCTTCTCTGGGCTCCCTCTAGCAGCTCGACGTCATTTGGCTGTTGGGGCATGAGTTTCAGCTTTGAACATACTGCTATAGGGGACTATAAAATTAAGCTCCTGCAATAGTTTGAAGAATTATACTCATTTTCTTAAGGGAAGAAATTGGACCTGTCAGTCTTCCTAGGTTCACGGGGCTTAGGGCTGCCTCCTTCATCATCTCACCTTTGCAGACAAGCCAGGCTGTGTTTCTTATCACTATAGAAGCAAAGATTTCTCATTCTAGATAAATATAAAACCTAAGTATAATAAGGAGACAAACCTGGTGGGGGAAAAAGAATGGGGAGAAAACCAAAACTTTCTGGTGACTTCACCTATTTGTATTCCTGACCTTAGAGAAGTAACAGTTCTTAGTCCTGCCCAGCTGCTAAACACAGCTCCCGAGGCAGGCGTGTGCTGGATGTGCAGCGTCTTCTCTAGAGGGAGGCACTGTCACAGGTTTGCTGGGAGGAGCTGCTCTATGCCTGCCGTGTGGAAATGTTCATCCTTCCACACACACTCCAGCGCCAGCCTCACTCCACTGCCTGCTTCTGCACCGAGCCAAACATCGCTGCTGCCCAGCCTGCGCCAGCGCCGGTGTGTAAACAGAATATTTTAATTAGGATAATAGACACGGTTTAATCCGGCAGTGCTTCGGGTGAGCTCCTGCTTAAACAGCAGTTCATTTAAATAAGCTTTATCTAAATGTTAGTCAGTGTTATAACCACATTGCACCTCCGATGCGGCCCATTTAGCTGAAGCATCTGCAACCTTTAACCCCCTATTATCAGCCCTGATTGTTATTGACAGGCTAATTCCCTCACCACTGCAGTGCAGGAGATAGACAGAGAGCATTAGCCTTGAGAAATCTGTGACCTTTAGCTGCCAGATTATAGAAGTGTAAGACTCGGAGTTAGAAAAGACCTATTATGTCATCTCGCCTATCTCCCTGTGCATACAGGACTGTCCCTTTCTGTAGAGCTGATCAAAGCTGAGTTGAAGCTCACTTGGAGTATCCATGGTGAAACGTCTCCCAGTGCAGCATCCAGAAGCTGCTCCCGCAGCAGATTGCAGATCCATATGTAGCTTGTATTTATTCTGTTTTTTCTTTTTTATTCCCTCGTCTCCTTATCTCAAATGTTATCCTGGAAACTCTTGTGCCAGGTCTAGTCCTCCCTGGTGTTCGTGCCCTGGAGAATATTTGCCCTGGCTCTGAGAATTTCCAAACTGCCTGGACACCTTGGTGTGAAAGGATGGGGAAGTGGGGGATGAGCCCAGGCACCCCTTGGAGGATGATGATGGGTATTTGGGGAAATGCCTGGCCTTCTCCTGCAGCTGCAGCTGCAGCTCCAGCTCAGCCTCATCTCTCCCTGTGTGGTTTCTCCCTGTCAGCCCTCTATCAGCATTTAGTCCTGGTACAAGGTCCTGTTTCCCCCTCTATGCATGCTTCATTCCTCCTTTCCTTCGGCAGGAGGTCAGGGAGGCCAGGCCAGACAGATGAGAGCAGTCTTTGGTGTCTGAATTGCACGTGCTGTTTTCCCCAGGGAGACCAGGCTGCTCCATCACATGCTATCCACAGACTTTTCTCTGCTTCATTTCTGCTCATCTGAAACTTGCTGGTGCTTTTCAGAGAGGAGTGGTCATGAACATTTTGTATATTATTAAAAGAGGGGCAAAACTTTTTCTGAGAGATCCATCATCCCCTCATTTTTTTTTCAGTAGCTCTTGCCTCTTTTTAATACAGTCAAACACTGAGTAGATCAGTGAAAATCTAATTTATATGCATGTCATCATATTTTTATATTCCATTCTGGGCTCTGAAGGTCAAGCCGTGCTGGTGTGGGCTCAGGCATACCGAAAGGGTTAGCAATTCTCTCATTAAGATTTGTTAATAATTCAGCTGATGTCTGAGTGAGGAAAGAAGGCTGTTCCCTCTCCTGTAGGTGCTGCAAGGCCTGCAGAAGAGACACACATTATTATCAATAAAGAATGCAGATGAGGGGCTCTTTAGAAGAAATAATGTCACCTTTATATATGCAACAATATTCTGGTATGAAAACCGATGTAAAGTTCCTGCACATGGACTGGACTTACAGTTAAAATATTGGGTGAAGATTTGAGATAAAAATCTTGCAGATTGGCCACAATCTTAGGGTATGTCATGTAGCATAAAAAAAAGTGTTAACTGAAGTAGTGTCAAATTTAGGCATTTAAATAATTTCAAACGTTTTGGAAGATATCTTTACACTGCTCTGAGAATGTTTGTCTCACACAATGCAGTCTCACTAGGGATGGATACCTGAGTGGGCTTTGAGGCAGCCTGTTCTGCAAAAGGCATTTTTGGGATAATTAGTTGAGTCTCAGGAGGCTCATTAGCTCAGTATGAGGTGATAACATGTCTGTCTGTTCCAGACACAGATCAGACAAGTTTTAGGAGCTAATTGGAGCTGTATTGCACTGTGCACAAGTAGCCGGAGACTCCTCAGTGACAGAAGGAAAGACAAGTATTTCCCTGACTCTGTGGTCTTTGAAGTTTGAGATGTAGGTGTTTGACAAGTGAGCTGAAACTCCAGGGTCGGATCACACCCCTTTGCTACACTGTTACTAATGTATAACAAGAGAATATGGTTCACCTGAAAAGTGGTGGTCCACGTTTTCCTCATTTTCTTTTAAATGAAATCACAGAATTGTGATTCCAGCCAATCTCATTCCTATCTGTCACACAGTAGCTGATTTTGTTTGTACAGAAAAGGATGAAAGGCCTTGGTCTTCCTTCATCCTGCCCTCTCCACCTACCAGGGGAAACAATGAGAATTATGTTTTTCACCAGGTCACCTTATAAAAATTACTTTTTAAAACAAGTGTCTTGAACTTTTCTGTATAGAAAACCCGTGGTCTCTCTGGATCTGGACAAGTGACATCAAAAATGCAGGAACAGATGCCACCATCTTCTTCCAGATTTATGGAGACAAGGGGAAGTCAGATGAGATGAAGCTGGACAATAATTCAGACAACTTTGAAACTGGACAGACTGACAAATTCATGGTACGAATTGCAAGTGGTGGATTTGGCTTGGCATTGTTTTCCAGGGCTTTAGCTTCAATCCTGGGCAGAAAATCATCAGCATGAGATTTTTACTCCATTAGATCCTTCTAAAGTTGAGGTGAAGTCACTCTGCTTGGTGGTGATGTGGATGATTTACCCACCTGTGGATATGGGCTGGCTGGTTTTGACTCCTCTCTGATTTAGCTCTTAAAAAACACCCAGAGGTGCCCTTTGTGTGTATGCTTTGCTGGCTTACAAAAACTGATATTGTGCCTTTTTCCCATTTACAGATCGAGCTTCCTGACCTCGGCACCTTTTATAAGCTTCGGATATGGCACGAGAAAAGAAATCCCTTTGCTGGTTGGCATCTGAATAAGGTGAGGGGGTAGCAAGGGAAGGCAGACCTGGAAAACTGAGCTGGTGACAGAGGTGTGCAGTGCCACTGCTGGGTCACTGTGCTCCCCAGCTGGCAGCTGAACTTCGTGTGCTGTGCTCTGAGGTGCCTGCCTTGTCAGAGGACCGGATAAAATTGTCTAAAGTTGCACCAAGGGAGGTTTACATTGAATATTAGGGAAAATTTCTAGACCAAAAGGACTGCCCTGGCACAGCTACTCAGGGCAGTGGTGGAATCCTCATCCCTGGAGGGGTTTAAAAGCCTGGAGGAATTTAAAGGGTGTGGCTCTTGGGGACTTGGGTCACTGGTGGCCTTGGCAGTGCTGGGGAATGGCTGGACTTGATGATCTGAGAGGGCTGTCCCAGCCCAAATGATTGTGCAATTCTGTGTCTGAGAAATGAGAGCAATGGGAAGTGGCAGCTCCCAAGAGCCAATATTGGTGAAAATCACATTTTTCCACCCTTCCCGTGTCAGGCAACCGTAGTCCCATCTCACTGCTACCAGGGCATTTTCCTTGCTCTTCAGAAAACTTCCTATTCATGAACACCATTACTGTACAGAAAGACAAACCCACTCCTTCCATGGCTTATTTACATGGCCCATAACAAAAAAAACCAGATTGCAGCAGAGACTTACTGCACAGTGGAGCATCCCGTGCCCTGGAGTGCTGACAGCCCTGCTATGGGGGTGACCTGCAGGCTGGAGGAGGCCACGGAGACTGTGCAGAGGGGAGCAGCACTGTGCTGAGCGGGACACGACAAGTGTGACCTGCCTGATCTTCACTCACACGGCCTTTGCTCCACCAGCATTGATTTCCATGCTGCCAGCCCTCACCTGGGTTGTCTGGGCAGCAAGTTCATCTCCAAGTTTCACCCCTATTCCTCCTGAACAGCTTGAAAGGCACTCTCTGCTCTTAAAAACACACACTTTGCTCTGCGTCTACAAATAACTGTGTTGGTAAATCACAGTTTGCCCCTTGGAGCTTTTTCTTGGGCTTCTCTAATGTGCTTTGACAGATCCTGCTCTCCTGCACTGCCATGGAGCTGTGAAAACATCCACTGCCAACACCCTTCTCCAGTGGGAAGAGAGCATCAGGTGCTGCTGTTGCTGCCATATGGTGGGAGAACCTGTCTGGCTGTGGTCTTTCATGACAAAGAAATTGCTGGTCAGACTTTGGGCTGCTGCAATCATCCCTATTAGTTCATTCACAGATGATGAGCAAGAATGCTTGTATCTTCCACAGCTATATATTTCCCTGAGGTATCCTGTTTTCCTGCGCAAAAATTATGTTCAGGAAGGACGAGAGGTAACTCAGAGTGTGTCCAGGATTCCCTTTTGGCTAAGTACACCTGGTTAAGATGGATGGAATGCATTGATTTCTTATGGTTGGACTAATTTTAGGCTTTTTTCAACCTAAATGATTCTATGATTCTATGACTTTATGAAAACCAGCCTGCCTGTGTACACCCAGTCTGATGTTTTTTGGATGCATCAGGCCCGTGGCACATGAATCCCATCACTTGTGCATCCATTTTAGTGTCTCGGAAGCTGGATGAAACCTGAATGATGCTTTGTTCCAGTCCTCACACATTTCATGCCTGGTTTGTTTCATGTTGGGCCAGGCTTCCATTTTCTATTACAAGAACAGAGAAGAGCCACACTGGTCAGGCCAAAAGTCTGTCCAGCCCAACATCCTCTCCCCTGTGTCACATAAGGTCACAGTGACAGAAGTGTAAGAAAAGGACAAGCACTTATATACTTCCTTCTAACATTTTTCCAGTTTTTGCCTATTTTCAGTTGGACACTTACTTCCTAAACAGATCTACCAAACAGAAAGCATTTAGTAGGGGTTTTTTTCCCCAGTTATCTGTTCAAAGTTTGCAGCCTCCCCTTGAACATTTAAACTTTCAGCAACCTTAATAGCTTTTGGCAAGGACTTCACAAGCTGATTGTGTCCTTTCTTTTTTTTTTGCTTAGAACTTTGTTCCACAAGCGTCATTTGATTCCCTGAATTTCTTGAGGCAGAAAAGGCAACAGAAAAGGAAACTGTCTGCTCCATGTCACCTGTGATTTTACAGACCTCTGTCATACCCTTCCTTTACACACTCCAGCAGAAAACTGCAGACAACCACCTTATTTGTTCGTTACTCCTTTGGAAGCTGCTGCAGATTTTTGATCAGGGTTCCTGCCATTTTTTTGTTGTTGTTTTTTTTTCTCAATGCATTGATTCTCAACAGCAAGAACCAGTGGCTCAAGCCCCATCCACAATTTGCTCCTTGGGCTTATACAGTGGCAGATGATGAGCTCTTTTCAGAGCCATAAAACCCTTCAAAATTTCACCAACACTATGGAGTGGTTGGAGAAAGGAGGAATGAAAACCCATCGGCTGTGACAGACTTTGCTCCATACATCATTACAGAGCACAAGTCAGATGGTCTCGTTATTAATGTGTTTTATTTTCTCTGCTACTCTTGCCTCCCTGGCAAAGACCTGTCAGGATCTTGTTGCTATTTTGCCTTTAAGCCTCTGAACTCACACGGTGTTTTTTGTTTAATGAAGGTAACTCTGCTGAAAACGCTGACAAAAGAAAAATACTCGTTCAACTGCGGCCGCTGGCTAGATATAAATGAAGAGGACAATGAGATCGTGCGGGAGCTCCCCGCCGAGGGATCTCTGGTGACTGAAGTCATGCCAGGTGAGAGCCACGGGCTCTGTGCAGGGGCTTGCTTAGGACCTGAATAGAAAGAAACCCTCTTTGTGTGAGAGATACACAGGCAGGCCAATGCAATTCAATTAACTTCTCTTTCTGGCACTTTCTGCAGTATTTTCTGTGTGCATCATTAGCTGCATGAAGCCTGAGAAATCCCAGACTTTTATTACTTTTTTCTTGAGCAAATTCTCTGCAGTGGAAAATGGGAGAGATATGGCCATGGCACAATTTTTTCCAGGGCTTGGGGTTTTTTTAAACTTGTAATTTTTTTTCTGGTCTCCCTTAAAATGTGAAATGCAAGGTTTGAGGAATATTCATGGAAAGCAAGCTTAGCTGAAATGCAATCTAAAATTTGACAATCATATTTTGGGCTTTAATGTTTTGTTTAGTTATATGCAAATTTATGCAGCTGTATGTATAAATATATAGTAAGTTGTACAGCACAGTACTGTGTGCATATGCATCTTTCAGTATGTATGAGCAATCCAAACTATTTATTCCTTTAATTGAACTGGAGATTTAATTAAGGAAAGCTGCAGAACTTTGCCCTGGCTTCCTGAAGTGGCTACTTCTGCCTCGACCTTGTGTCAAAAGAATTAAATCTACTTAGAGGGAGAATTTAGGAGAGGAGAACATCTCAAGATGGCCAGTGGGATTTTTCATATTTCCACCAAAGCAGCCACACTGAGTAGACCTTGAGTACCCTGTTCTCTGAAATTTCTGGTTCTGCCTTTGGTGATCTGCATGCAGCAGAGCAGTTTCTCAGAAGAGGAAGAGTAATTGTAATTGCAGATGTTATTAAAATGTAAATAAACTTAGTTTTGAAATGTATTTTTAATCAGCTGTGGAGAGGAGAGCTTGAATCCTCACACAGGCACTTCCCTGTGAGGAGAATTTGTGCTGAGCAGAGGTGAGAGGCAGCACCTGTGTGTTGAGCTTGCAGGTGGGTTTGGGAGGGAGGGTGAGAGCACTGCTTCTTGTCCCTTCCCCAAGCTGGAAAAAAGGGTCTTTCCCTCAAAGGTGGGTCTGTAGGCTGGCTCTCTGTTGGGATAGCTTTTCCTGGAAATCCTTCACTCTGTTGGGTGGGAGGACAGAGAAAAGGGCATGGTCAAGGGAGGAAGGTGGCAAATCAAAATCCATTCAGGAAAATCCTATGAAGACCTTAAAGGTGACAAGGAGGCAAGAAAATCCAAGCCCCTGCATAAAGTTTGGACTCTTGCAGGGACGATCTTGGGGGTCTTTTCCAACCTTTATGATGTAATGATTTTATGAGTCTATGACTATAACAGTCCCAATGGGATGGGGCCAACTGGGCCTGTCTTGTCCCATAAATCCAACATGAAGAGACAATTCCCCAGGTCTCTGAGCACTTGTCCCTTTCTAACTCTTTTTGTCTTCCTGCCATGCCCCTGGATGTTGAAAATGATGTTTTCCTCATGCACATTGCAAGGTTCGCCACCCCCAGAGCTGTCTTGGGAAGGCAAAAGAGGAGGTAGCAGGACAGGGGCACTCCATGAGAATTTACTTGAATGGGCCAGCATTTTTATGTCCTTGTTTAGAGGGCTTTTGTGGGTTCTCTCAATGCTTCAGGTCTTCCTATTTCTTTTTCCCCTTTTCCTAGTGGTAACGTGGAAGTGTGGAAGTCAATACATCAGCAGAAGTACCAGCTGGAAGTACGAACACTTAAAGTTAATTACAAGCCCATCAAAAACGCAGTAAATTTAAGCGGCGATTAATGGCGCTGCTGGGATTGTTTCACTAATTTATGTCTCCCCAGTGATCAAATACCGCGTGACGGTGTGCACAGGCACCGTGAGTGGGAGTGGCACGGACGCCAACGTCTTTGTGTGCCTCATCGGTGACCAGGGGGACACGGGTGAGCGCGTCCTCTACAACTGCATCAACACCGTCAATAAATTTGAAAAAGGCAATGTAAGTTCGCACAGCAGCGCTTTAACACGAAGGGTTTTTAAGTGTGTGATAATCTTATAAATTAATTTTTCTTTTTTTTTTAAATGTGTGTTTGTAAACTCAGCTGATTTCCTTGCCAGCTCGGGCTAGGGCAGCAGGGAGAAATAAATCTTGTCGACAGAGCATCATAACAGGTTGCAGCTGGAGGGAGGTTTAGGTTGGGGACAGAGTGCCCTTGCTTGATGTATGCTCATGAAAGAGTCTCTTGGTTTGCTCCCCAGCTAAGTTCTGACTGCTGAAATTGCAGCTTCAGATTGGGGAAGGCTTCCAGGAAATCTTCCAAGAATAAAAGGAAGCCTTTTCCCCTCCATCTAACATAGCAAAAATTTGACTCCCTGGGGAAAAAGGAAGAAAAAAGCATCTTATTTAATGTGAAAGTCAGAACTCAAAGCTTAACATGTTTCCTTTATAATTCCTCCACTTTTCCTCAACCATGCTGCACTCAATTTTGTGTCTTATTTTCAATATATTTTTGTCTGTCTGTGTCCAGAATGGAGGGGGGTGGAAATGGACTGAAATGAAGCTGAGCTTATTCCCTGGAAAGCTGGAGATAATGAAGAAGTGAAATTGTAGTTAAGGCCCATGCAGCATTGGCAATATCAGCAAGCAAAGTTTGCTGATCTGATCTATAGGTCAAGCTACTTAATATGTATCCAATTTTGGATCTCTAGGGTCCAACTTAGACTGGTAAAATGTAATCAGTATCTCCAGGAGGAGATTTTGAGAATCTGATCACAAAACTCTGCAGATTTCCCATCTCTTGTGTCATTATTTGATTGAAGGTTCAGAGTCAAAAGAAAATGAAGATAAAAGGAAGTCACGTTTTCAAAACAGACCACTGAATTCAGGCTTCTGAAATATGCATTAGCCCTTTGAATTTGCCTTTGAGTGACCAGAATTTCCAATTCTTCACTGAAATCACTGAGCTTTTCTAGACTTTAAAAGAACTTTCATCAAGTATTTCTTGTTCTTTTAAGATGTGTCTGTGGAAACCTGGCAATTACACAGTGTGAGAGTCCATTCTGCTTCTAAATTATATCTAGTTTTGCATAAATGGACTTTGCAAACATCCTCTTTTTTGTCTATGCATTGACATTACAGATATTTTACTTTTAAAAAGTAGGTCCAAGCTGTAAAAGATGGTATTTTGTCATTTGGCAAAGCCTGTGTTTGTCAAAATGGTAGCAAAATGAGTCGCATTTTGGTGTTGAAGACTGTTTCAGTGCAATTCTAATGAAAGATGCTTGGTTTGCAGAGAAAGCAAATATTTTAAACACAGATAAAAGCCATTCCATGCGGCGCTCCATCCTTGTCCAAGTCCAGATTGGGTGAGACTTGGATCTTTAAGGTGCCTTCCAGCCCAAACCATTTTGTGTTCTATGATGAATCTATGATATTTACTAACAAAAATGAGTTATAGGCTAACTTGCACGAAGTGGGATAAAAAGGGAGAAATAATTTCAGCAATCAAATTATGTGATTCATAGAATGCAGGTGGCATAAACCAAACTGGAACCTATTAGTGGAAAACTGCTCTCCTAGCATGAGGAGCTGAAAGCTGGTGAATGAATTGGAAGCTGTTTGAGAATTGATCCTGACAAACTTAGAGCTCATATATTGAAGAGGCTGAATGAGTATAACTACACAGATTAACTCAGATACCCCATTAGAAAGAAATGTAGCTAAGTCAGTACGGTCTCTAATCTACAGCCACTTAAACCAATAGTACCTTGATTACCAATTTAACTTTAAAAGTTTGCCTGCAGATGCAAACTAACAGCCTGTGTAGAAAGTGAGATTTAACGATGCCTCTAAATCAGGTGTTTGCCCTGTTGTGATTCCAGTTAGTTACTTACTCATTAATTTCTATCAGCCATTAATAAGTAAGGTGAGCGTCAGCCTAATGAATTAAATGATACTGGCTTGGACTAAGTCAGTGAGGTTTTGAAGCCTTAAATCCCCAATTCAGCAGTTTTGAGTGTGTAAGTAGCATTGACACATGTGAGCCGATCATTAACACTTTAAACAGTGGCAAGATGTTTTTGAAGGCAGAAGGCTTAGCTGCCTTCATTCTGAAGGTCAGTTTGGAGTCCTGAATGATGACATAATTACGATTGTTTTAATAAATTTCAATATTTGCATAAATACCACCTTGCCACCATGTTTTCTGGGAGGTAGCTGGATGTATGTTACCCGCATATGTGCTTTTGGAAGATGAAGAACAGCCGAAAGATAGTGATTATCCTTCTCCTACCTAGACAAGGCATCCCAGCCAGATGGCAACCACAGCAGTCTTGTCTCTGTGTTGGGCTATATGCTGCAGAAATGTTGTGTGTTTGCACCCAGTATTTACCATGCGTGTGCCGTGAGTGTGCGTCTGTACATGTGCCACAGATACTTTTGTCTGGCCTGGTTCCCAGAGGAGTAACTGGCACTTTTAGTGCATTTCTCTTCCCTCAGCCATCAGGGACTGCTGGTCCCACAGAGCTCTTGGGTAACAGAGCTCTGTTCTTGAGGAGTCATCCATTGGGCTAATTTGTATGTTGGTTATTTGAGCCTATTTCTGGGGGAAAAAGATCCATGCATCTTGTGGAGAGTTGAGGGTATTTATCTGCTGGGTTAGGTTCCAGCCACCCCCAAATACAGCTCATGCAGCAGCTGGAAATACCCCTGTGCAGCCCTGCCCGTACTGGTATGCCAGGAAATTAAACGGGGTTAAAATTTCTCAGTAGTCAATGTTGTCTGACTTTTACACAGCGCAATATCTTTGAGCTGTACCTCCAAATACCTCCATACATTTGGTCTGAAGTGACCTGCTTCCAACTTCTCAGAAAGCTTATGTCTGAGCAGGGATTTGAACTTGGATTTCCTGACTCTCCGTATGAATTTCTTAATAATCAAATTATTTCTCTTTTTTACAGCTGTGGAGGGCATGCAATGACATGGGAGATTTAAAATGCTGGCAGATCATATATTTACAAATCTAATATTATTCATCTGGCACAAATATTCAGGCTTTTTATTCTTTGGTAAATTCGTGCTTTCTCCTTCATCTTGTGAAGAATTATCTTGCAGCATGCTGATGATGTTGGTTTGATTGCAATAATAAATTTGGGTTTCTTGTTTGTTTTTAAGAAGAAATATTGCCTTACCTTTTTTGTTCTCCTCCTCAAAGGCTGATGAATTCTTCGTTGAAGCAGTAACGCTGAAGCAGGTGAGGAGGGTGAGGATAGGGCATGATGGCAAAGGAGGAAGCAGTGGCTGGTACCTTGCCAAAGTGATAGTGAGGGAAGAAGGACAGCCAGAAAGTGAGGCTGTGGAATTCCCCTGCTACAGGTACTGGAAACAATGCTTGCAAATTAAGTCTCCGTCTATGCATTTGCCAGAGTTTGGAGAGCCTAGTTGTTGGTCCATGACTGGAATTTTCTGAGCACAGCTTAATCCTTTATATTTATTCATTTTGTTCATTCATTTTTGCTAAGCCTGAAAGAGTGTGTTTTGGGAGGTTTAAGATACAGTTAACTCCCTTTACCAAGTGAACAGCAAATCTGGATTGTGAACTGCTCAGCAATTAGCTCGGTAATACAGAGAATTTCCAAAAGACAAAACACAACCTTCCAAGTTCACACCCAGTGTCAGTGCAATTGCCTGCTGCAAAAACACACTCCGTGATCTGCTGGTGTTACTGCATGTGTGGAACAAGGTTCTGGTCCCTCACATGCACATCCCATCTTTCTGGGAGCAATGGGATGCTATTTTTGTGTTGGGAGCATGCAGAATTGTTATGCTGCCATCTCAGGAGCTCCTTGCATGAGGGGAAATGCATACCATGCAGAGAGAGTGGCAGAGCAGAGGGCTGGGACTTACTTCTGTGGGTAGGTTATGAACGTATTCTCCTCTTCCCTAGACAATCAAATGGCCAAAAGAAATGTGCTGTACTGAGGCTGCCTGTGGGGAACAAGATGCATGATCTGGCACTACCTGGGGTCTGCATCAGCACTGCAGCACAAACTAAAGAGAACTGGGTGAAAACATGAGAGATTAGCTCCAGTGTAGTTCAGGGTACCACTTACCCTCTTGGGATGCCCACCCTGTAGGGTGGATGTCCACTGAGCTCCATTTGACAGCACCAAGTACAAGTTCCAAAAAGATCATCTCCCAGGGACAAGTGGAACTGTAAAACTCAAACACAATTGTTTTAAAACTGCAGACAAAGGTAAAACCTCTAAGCTGGTTACTTGTCTCTTCTCCTGAAAGAGCTCCACTATAATGAGGGGAGTCAGCTAAATACAAAACAGGAGCCAGCCCCAGCCTCTTGGCGTTGCTAAAGCCCCGTCACATCAGAGAGCAAACTCACCGGGGAGACAGCACGGAGCAGCAGATGCAATGTCATCTTGGTTGTGAAAAGCAATTCAGTCTCTCCCTTTTCAAAGAACAAACAGCCAAACAGTCATTGCTGCCTTTTGATCCATATTTAACAGCCATATGTTTTACTGAGTTAAGCAAGCAATCTAGACAGGTTTTTCCTTGGACATGAAGTGTCCACGTGAAGGGCTGCTTTGCTCAGACTCCTCAGAGATATTTCTGGGTCTAACTGCACCATGCAGCTGGCTCATTTTAGAGATTTCCTTTTTGAATTGTCTCCTTATGTGACTGTTAAACTGGTTGTCTTCCATCAGCTGGCAGTGATGACCCCCTTCCCCTTAGGTTTACACCACTGGGCATTCCCCTCAGGCCAGGGATGGAAAAAAGACGGAGAGAAAAAAATGCAAGATTTTATCCTCAAAACATTCAGGGTGTACCTTCAGGCTTCAGGTCACCAGCGATGGAATTCCACTCTTCTTATCTTTCTAAACGTCTCTTTTCCCAAGCAATACCAGTGTTGCTCGTGTGGCTTTATTTGCTGTCCTTGTGCCACCATTATCTCTTCCTCTCAGATTGAGAAGGTGACATGACTGATCACCACCAAGCACAGGGACAGCTGCTCCCTCTCACTCCCTTTGATGCCCGTGTCTCCTGAGAGACTGAGGCATCATCGCAGTGTACGGGTGTCGTCATGGAGTCCGGAGAGATCTGAGGGCAAAGGTGCTCACCCACTGCATCCTCCACGTGAGGGACAGACATTTCCATGGCCTGCAGAGTTTGGATGTTGCTCTCCACTCCTGTAGGCCAAGGACAGCTCATGTCCTCGCTGCTTTGGCAGGAGCTCAGGGAGTCCTGCTTCACCACCTCTTCAGAGGCAAGATGTCAAAAAAGACTTGTCCAAGAAAAGGCCATGCAAGTGAGGTTAGTTAGAGACCCCATCCAAGTGGTACACCAGGGAAGATTCTGCTTGGCCAGTAGACATGTTTTTCTCGCTGCCTTTATCTCCAAGACTTGATTAACTTCCACTCTTCTACACAGCACAGTTTCAAGGCCTGGAGAAAACACCTTTTGCTGCTGGGTTTGTGCTGAAAGTTGCTCCAGTGACCTTGTGATGCTCAGCTGCTCCTGTGAGACAGCTCGGGGACAAAATGCCTTCCAGCAGAAACACACCACCCCTGTGCAGAAAGCTCCACAGGCTCCTTGCCTCTGTGCAAGCCAGGCTGCACATGGGGAGCAGACACTCTGTCAAAAACTTCCTAACCAGCTTCCACTCTAACTGATATCTTTGACACTCCCTTATAGATCTTCATTGCATAGACGTTGTTGAAGTCTCTGTTCTTGTTATTTACATATTCATATATATGACTGTGTTTTGCCTTTTAATTTGAAATCTTTTCTGCAACTCCATAGGATCATCTATTACTTAGTAATCACAAGAGCTCTGCAAGAACTGTCTTTGTTGTACAAGGAAGCCAGCAGAGATAAAGAGAAGCTAAGTGGATTAATTGTGAGTTTGTGTCAGATTCAGGAAGAGAATTGAGAAATAACGACTCCCAGGCCTGTGCTTTCAACTCTTTAAACAGTTGGCTTTGAGTCAGTGATTTTTAAAGCGGTCATTTGATCTGTGCTCGCAAGAAGTAAATGCAAGTTACTTATTCCCCAAGCATTATTTGCAGAATTACTAGTACATCACTTGGATGCAGTACTATTCCTCCCTTACGACCACATGGCATTATAATATCCATGCTTTTAGGAACTGAATACTGAATCATTCAGTGGCATCACTGAATGGTTTGTACCTTATAATACCTGATGTGGTTTAGGTACTGTGATGATGAATACTGCTGCAGAGCTCAAAATTAAAGGAGTTCACCTTTTGCCCCAGAAATGGAGCCAAACGTTTTTGAAGATCAGAACTGAGTTCTGGTTTCATTTTCTCCTCAAAGCTCTCTGGAAGTCCAGGAATGGACTAGCTGACATTCTCTAAAATAGGCTATTTTTAATAATATTTATATCCCAGACAGAAATGAATTTTCAATCAGACAAAGTCGTGAGTTCGTGATAGGATAGAATTTTACATGCTATAAATCATTACAACTCCACTGAAATCTTCAGTGATATGTCATTAAATTTTTTTCTAAACATATGGCCCCTACCATCCTAATTTTTCTCCAGCACAAGCATAAGGGAACATTGTTAATTGTCTGAAGAACAACAGACATGCTATGAATGGGATAATGCACTAGGAGACTCCTGCGAAAGAACATTTATTCAATCAGATGCCAAAAAATATTCATCATACAAAAGAGCTGGAGAAACCTCCTTTGCTTGCCTAAAAATAAACTGAAATGTCTATCTTTTACACATTTTTGTGTATAGGTTATAGTTAAAGGCACAAACAAATACATATGTGCCTCTGAATCTCATGGATGTGCCAATAAGTCTAATTGCACTCAGGCTGGATTTCAAATGCAATATATGATGTCATACCATCTTTTTTCCAGTGGTCACCTGACTCTCTGATCCTCTAGAAATTCTTTCTGAAACGGCTTTCATGTCATATTTCTGTCCTCTTCAAGTTGTACTGATCATAAAATACCTCTAAAATCAAGGATATGGCACAGGGCACAACTACACCCTTGCAAAATCCACAGTGGCATGTGAATTACATTCACTGAAATCCTATAGAGGTTCTGATAAAATAAAAGATTTTGACATGCCTTTTGTAGTAGGGATATGTTGGCACTGCGCTGAAATATTCTATTTTCTGCAGCCAGAGGTGTTTATAATGTGTCAGTCCATTTGTGTTCGGTGTAAGTCTATAAACCCCTGGTTTCAATCTGCTGCTCAGTGATATGCTGTCAGAATTACACTGAAGTGAAATTAGGATATTGATGCATATGTGATGAAGGGAAGGGATGCAGTGGCATTGCTCATCCAAATATTTCCTCTGTCACTAATCATCTTGAGAAAATAGTGCTTCTGCCACTCCTGGATATTCTCTTGGATGAAATAACACAAGGAGCCTTAAGCCACTTTTGCTCATAAACCTCCCTCTTCCTCCTCCAGTCCAAGACATGCTCCTTCTCTTGCCATCGGTATCTACTGACACTGGTAGAGGGAGTTTCTTTATCTCAGGGTGTGTCCTGCTTTTCTGATTTGCTTGTCTCCTCTGTCCTCACTGCTGAAGCAGTTACCATTTGTTGTGCTGCACACAGAGATCTGTTTCTTGTGGGATGTATTTTTATCCTGCCACCTCAGCAAAAGAGAGATTCACTCAGATTTATCCCAGATACACCTAAAATGTCAGCAATGGTGAAGGTGACAGAAAACAGCAGCATGTCCACTGGCAAAAGAAACAGCAGCTTGCAGGGCACAAAAAAGGAGGAGAGCAGAGGTGTGCTAACCTTGTGAGCTTCTGCCTTCCTGAAGGCCATGCTGAGTTCAGTGGTCCTAGAGTGGTGGATTCTGGCTTGAATTTTGTGAGTCTTCCCAGTTAACATCCACGTACACGGAAGCATCTTGACTTTTGGGATGATGTGATTCCCTAGCCATTGGATACCTGCCCAAGGATGTGAATCCTGAGCCAGCATCAAGAACTACATGATACAAAGGTTTTAAGGACCAGTTCTAACAGGTAAAATAACCCCATCCCACCCCAGCCCCAAAATACCAATAAATACTTCCTTTCTTAAGACAACATGATGTCTTAGCATGCTCTCATTGCAATCTACACTTGCTCAGTTCTTGACATCAGTTTCATGGTCTTCCCCATGGATTTTTCTGCTCCTCTATCCCACTACACCCATCAGCGTCCTCTGAGGCACAGCACCGCATCTGATGCCCTCACATGGTGCTCGTGTGTTCATCACCACATTGATATGTTCATCACCTTTGTGCTGACCACCTGAGCTTTTAGCCCTGTCCCAGACCACCTGCACAAGGCCACCTGTTTTCAGGGAGAAAGGGAAGAATATGGGGTAGAGTGCAGACCCGACAACCTCCCAAAGCTCAGAGGGAAGCTGGGGTTGGAGATGCGTCTGTGTGGTGGAACTCCAATGCACTTCTTTTGCATGAGAACACTGCTGCTTGTGCTTCCAGGACTGGCTGGCTCTAGCTCATGTTTGGATTTCTTTCCTGGTGCTGTTTGTTTGCATGGTTTCTTTGTGCTTATTGTTTTCCTCTCGGCGGGAGGAGAGACGAGAAGATCGAAAACGTAATATTCCTTCAGATGGATGAAGTGGAGACGTACCATCCTCAGTCTTCCAAAATATCTGGTCCAGCTGGTGACGACTGTGAGCTGTGCTGGCTTTTTAGCAGCAAGGTGCCTTAGGTTCGATCCAGCCCTCAGCAGGCATTTGTTCATGTACCCAAATCCTGGTTTTAAGGGTTGTTTTCTGGTTTCCATACATGCTGACTCACTGTCAAAGTCAAAGATGGAAACTTTGATGGAAAGAGCAAACTCCCCTCACCCCTGGCACACGGGTCAGCCAAGGACAAGGTGTGTGTCACAGTGACACTGTGGGAGCTTGCACGGCACGTGGGCTGCATGTGTTTGTGCAGAAGCAGGTCTGCTGTTGTCCACTGTGGCCGCCTTTAAAAAGAAGCTGCTTCTGGGGATTTGTTTTTACTCCTCCTGGTTCTTGGAATTGTTAAAGCCATTTGAATACTCTGCATGACCTGCCAGAGAGTGCTCATTTGTCCTTTTCTCGCCCCTGCTGCTTTGAAACAGTATTTTTAGCTGCGAAAGGCACTGCTGCAGATAGATGTGTACCTGGGAACAATGGGCATTCTGGGAACTGCTCCTGCTCTCACAGCACCACTGTGGGAAACCTGACCCTAAACAGATGCTTACAGGAATATACTGAGGGCTGTAGCAGTCTGGGTTTGAAGAGGAAAGTGAGAAACTTCTGCCAGGGCCTTGGCTGTTGTCATGCAATGGTTGCTGTATGGCATATTTTGGGGTTGGGGCTGTGAATCCTTCCCTCCTGAGGCTGAAGGAACTTCAGTGAAGGTCACCAGGTTAGCAATTGGCTCCCCACTGTTTTGAGAGCAAACTTTTGGAGGGGGACTGGAAAGGGAACTTTAGGAAAGGGCAGGTAGAGGTAGGATAAGGGCGAAATGATCTTAAGCTGAAGAAAGGCAGAGATTAGATATTAAGAAGAAATTCTTTACTATCAGGGTGCTGAGGCCCTGGCACAGGTTGTCTGGAGAAGCTGTGACTCCCCCATCCCTGGAAGGAATTCCATGGCCTGGTTGGATGGGGCTTCGAGTAGCCTGGGGTAGTGGAAGCTGTCCCTGCCCATGGCAGGGGCTTGAAACTGGATGAGCTTTAGGGTCCCTTCCAACCCGAACCATTCTATGATTCTGTGATTTTCCTTTCAGAATTTTTTCTCTTGAGATCATGCTACAGTTTGCTTTG
This sequence comes from Pardalotus punctatus, assembly GCA_013400915.1. Taxonomy (NCBI): domain Eukaryota; kingdom Metazoa; phylum Chordata; class Aves; order Passeriformes; family Pardalotidae; genus Pardalotus; species Pardalotus punctatus. The sequence goes on from VZTX01029422.1 coordinate 44,191, forward strand.
TGCCAAGCTCATCTTCTTAATTAGTCTGCTTGGATGTTTAATACTGAGAAATATAGGAAATCCTTCCTTTTTGCTGATGCCAGCTGCCTCCATATACTCAGCCCTGAAAATGGGAATAACGTAATTCATCCCCTCTCTTTAGTAGTAGAGGCTGCAAGTCTTTCTGGTCAATGAAGGCTGATAATTTCAAGACACTAAAACTGCCTGTTCACAAGAATAACTTGTGGTTGTGGAGTTTGTGTTTTTCAGACAGATGGACATCACAGCAGATGCTTATTTACCACGAGCAGCACTCTCATGGTCCCTCTTCTTGGAAAAATGCAGGTTTAAAATGTGGCTGCCGTATGGTCTGGTCAAGTTCCTGCAAAGATAACAGAAATACAGAGCCCTCTAAAAATATCTTTTTTGACCATGGTGTGGATTTGGGCTATGTGTGAAGCCAGCGTAGATTTTGAAATGTTTAACAGGTGTTAATTATTCAAAGATAACTTACTTCTGTTTGTAAACCAGATGGCTTGACAAAAATGAGGACGATGGTCAGATTGTCCGAGAATTAGTGCCTGCTGGGGAGTCACCATTGCTAAAAAGTGAGTTTAGCTTGGAAAAAAGAAGGTCTGGGGTCAAATTGTACATATTTGTATTTATTTGCTTTATACTTCTTAATAATTCTTGTCAGTTCCCAGTAAATCTACTGGGCCCTTTTTGCTATTCTCAATCAAGAAGCTGCAGTAGGTCATGCTGCAAGAAATTCCTCTGACTCTTAAATTATAGCTTATGAGTGGGATTAATTTGTATAAAAGAACATAATTGCAACATTATATATGTAGAAACTTCAATTTTTAATGTTGTGATTTGTTTAAGAACTGCTTTATTGTATATCTTTCTCTGAAAGATCTTGAATTGCCACTGTTTTAGTAGAGTAATTCCATCAAATAATTGCATTCTCAGAAGAAAATCACCAAAAATATTATATTGTCCTTTTCTGGAGAACGCAGGCTCCAATGCTACAACTTTCTTTAGAAAACAGTGCTTGCAGAGGGCTGGTTGTTTTCTTAAAAATAAAAAAATTTTTTAAAAAAGTCAGTTATTGAATTAAATTTTGAATATAAAAATAGTGAAATAATCCCATTTGCCTAAGTGCATTTTTATGGCTTGGGTAATCATCTAACAGTGAGAGGGAGGCATACAGAATATTTTATGATTATTAGTGTAACTGTTGGATCTCTTTTTTTTGGTGAATAACTCCAAGGTGTGACAGCTTCTCCAGCATGGCCCTAAGATGCTGGATGCATGAATGGAGGGAAAAGTCCTTTCTGTGTCTCTCTCTGGAGCCTGCCTCCCCTATAACTTGTTTGAAGCCAATTGCCTGGCTGGGCATTGGAAATGCCACTCACATGTCTGTGCTTTGTACATCGATCTTACTCCAGATGTCAGTTATCACATCAGCGTGAAGACGGGAGATATCCCTGGTGCCAGCTCAGATTCCAAGGTTTTCATCAAACTCTACGGTGAAAAAGCAGACTCCAGCAAAGAGCCTCTCTTAGTCTCTGATAATGATCTAGGCAATTATTTTGAACGTGGTCGAGTGGATGAGTTTACTCTAGATATGATGGATATTGGAAAGGTAAGAATTAATTGGAGATGGCTCTATACTTTCTGCAAATGCCTAAATTCAGAATCAAAACAACACTCAGTGCGGAATGTGGTGAAAAGAACCTTTGCCCTTTACACTGGTTATTAAGAAACACGTTTTACATAGATTTTACACCTGTAATCTATTTTGCATGCTGGCATGTGAGGAGTGTTTTAAGTTTATAGTTAAATACATATATAAATTATTTACATGAACACAGTGGAAGAATACAGTGCCAGGGTAAGGCGATTGCTATATATTAAGCCAATTCTGTCGTGCCGAGGTTTTTCCTGCCCTCTGGGTTTTTGTTTCCTTTTTTCAAAGATCAACCGAATATTGATTGGACACGATAACGTGGGTCTCCGGTCCGGCTGGTTCCTGGCCAGTGTCCAGATCACAGTTCCAGTCCAGGGAAGGCAATACATGTTCCCCTGCAACCGATGGCTTGACAAGGATGAGGCTGATGGCAGGGTGGAGGTGGAGGTCTACCCGAGTGAGATTTTGCCTATTGAGAAATGTAAGAGAACATGTGCTGTTTTATAGCTAGGGCTAAATATGTATTGCTCTGTCTCGAGGGCAAGTTCGCCACTTTGTAAGACTCTAAAACCAAAAAGTCACCCTCCCCATGAGCTTATATCGGTGAGGAAAGTAAAATATTCTCCTCATGTTTTCTAAAAGAGTTGGAAAAACATTACAGAGATTTTCATCTCCATTTCCTGAGACTATGTGAAAAATTTATGTCCTGGGCAGCACAACACAGCACAAGACAATCTGCTTCTTCACTGCAATATCACTGGGCTCTGCTTTTTTCTACATTTATCTGCCCCAGTCCTCTTTTCTTTTTGTGCACCAGCACATGTCCCATCCTCCCCTTATTACCACGTTTCCTAGAAGGGAGAAGATTTTTGATAAATAAGGGCCAAATCCCTACTGGACACTTGGCTTTTATCAGTACCATTTTCTTTTAGTACTACAGTTAAAATTTGCTGTCAGATCTTGAGAACATATGCTGTGATTTTCCCCTGCTCTCTGTAACTCCCTCCTTTGTACTGTACTAAGGAGATCATTCAACCACTCTATAGTTAGTACTGAAACAAAATTCCCTTTTAAGGCTCTGTTTTGCACCCCTCTGACACTGGCTTAATACTTGTAAAAGGAAAACTATTAAGTTAGTCCTCAGTGAAGGGCTCTGTTATCTCATGTTTAGTTTGGATAAGAGCAAATGGTCAGCTACATGGACATTTGTTAAGACAAGGTAATTTAATTTGGAACCTGAGCCCCCGGGAATGTTGTTATCTGAGTTTCTCTGCTGATTTAATTGCTTTATTTTTGGACTAGTGATAAACTATGAGGTGTCTGTAGTTACTGGAGACGTGCGAGCCGCAGGCACCAACGCCAAAGTCTTCATGCAGATTTATGGCGAGACTGGCAAAACGGAACTGATCATTTTGGAAAACAGATCCAACAACTTTGAAAGGGGAGCCACAGATATCTTCAAGGTATGATGAAGGCAGTCATGGCCACTTGTAAGAGGGGAGAGCAATGATCAACCAAAACTGAGACATCAACAGAATAATTGGTCCAATGATACAACAAAAAAAAAGAAAAAAAAAGAAAAAAGAGATTTTTCAAGAAATTTGGAGGTCTGGCAGTATCTACTGTCCTCTATCCATATTTTTGGAAGGGTTTTTATTTCTTTTGTGGAGTTTTGTGTTTTGTGGAGGGACTTTCATCTTCTGAGGGGCTGCTAGCAAAGGTGTCACTGAAATTTATGATCTAATAGCAGTATTTGTTTATATTTATTTTCAAAAGGATCTCAAAAGACTTTAAGCTTTGGGCCTGACCGCTTGGTACTGTCAATTTCCATTGTGTAGCTGGGGGAAAGAAAAACCACCACATTTGTATAAGAATATAAGGAACCCCAGGTTTGCCTGTGGTCACACACTATTAACCACAGGTGCACTGCCAGCCCTGCAGAGGCTTGCAGCTGTACTTCCTGTGAATGTGGAAGTGCCCCATGGATTTTACAGTGCCTGTAGCACTGTTCCATGGGCACTGCCCAGTCCTGGCACTTGACATGCACAGCTCAGTCCTCCAGGATTCAGGATGGTCAGAATTCAGGTTTATACTGAGCAGCCCAGCAGTGAAGGGAATGTTTGCAGGGGTGAGAAACAGAACTCAGACAGAACTCAGGTGAGAGAACCAGGACATGGGTAATCCAGCAAGAGGTCCTGGGATGATGAGGCCGAGAAGGAGGTGTGGATCACAACGTGGTCAGGCTTCCTCTCCCTTTCAGACAAACGTTCCTTTCTGCCCTGTTTGTCTGGGGTTTCTGTCCAGGGAAACCAAGGCCTGGGGCAGAAGAATGGTCTTAGCACTTCCCCTGTGCGGGATCAGAGCAAAGACAGGATGCTCTGTCAAGGCATATCCTAGCCACATCCCTCTGTGTTGAAGGAGGGACCAACATCTGGACCATGAAGCAGAGGGTCCAGATGGAAGAAGGATTTAAAGCACATCTGTCACATGTGCTCACAGCACAGGGCTTGGCACAGCAGCGCCTACACCTTCTTATGAATTTGCAGTCCCACAGAGGCTGGATCCATCTTGGCACAGTAAAGCTTGGAGCTAATTGCTGAAGCTCCCCTGAATCACTGAGATTGGGATATCCTTCCTGCTGTCAGTGGCCAAACAGAGGTGCCTTTATCCACAGCTTTGCCAGTTTTGTAATGTGTATTTTTGAGATCAATTCACCTCCTCCTGCCTCATTTTCTTGCTTTACCGAATGGAGTTACTGATGTTTATCCATTTTTAATGAGTTTTTGGGGATTTGAAATGACTAGTACCTTATAAATGTTTGCTTTTTTTAAACTCTCTATAATTTTAAGATTAGGTTTCTCTGATTTTAAAGGAAATAAGCTTTCTAAAATTTATGAGTAAGAGCTATTACCCAATATCAGATTTATAATAAAGCCATATGTACAGTGTTCTGTTTACATAGCTGTGCTTATATCCTCTCTCAGATATTTATTGCCAGATTTGAAAATTATGCCCATTTCTGTGATTTTTTTATAAGCACACAAGGCAGAAGCTCTGAAGCATTAATAAACAGATCCTCTATCTCTTTCACTATATGAATATTTACAAAAAGACACGGGCAAAAATAAGATTCTGTGAGCTACATGCTAATAGGAAATACCATCAGTCATAGACAAGGCATGCAGGATGATTACAGCAAATCTAAGGGTAAAGCCATGTAAGGAAAGATACATTCTTTATGTCAGGACAGCGGGATCAATTTTAGTTTTCTGATAAGCATCTTGTGTGCAATTGATTTTGTTTTAATCTACAAAATGCTTCTAGACTAAAACCTTACATGCCATGTTCCAGATTTCAGCCTGAAGCAAAGGTTTCAAGTTTTATAACATAAACGCTGTGTAACAGCATAAGCAATCGTCAAAAACAAGTCATGGGCTGTTGAAGGATTGCATGGAGTAAAATCTTCTATCCAACTTCATTAGGTAGTAATCCAGACAGATAATCTAAACTGAGAAGGTTTTGTGTCTGCTGTGCTGACTAGAGGGATGTAAATCTTCTTACTGATCAGCCTTCTGCCACTGAAACACTGTAACCACTAATGAATGGATCCTCTCTGCACACCAGCAAAGTGAGAAAATACTTCTCAAATTTTCCAGATGAGAAGGAAGGAGAAGGGCACTCCAAACCCACAGTCTGTGTCAGAGATCAGGTTATATGAGTTAACTGCCTTTCCACCGTACCATTATTGCTTCTTGCTGGGTTCATATCCTGTGCTGAGTATGAAAGGCATCTTATTATTAATTTTCAAAATACCTCATACACTGAGAATCGGTAAAAACCTGGTGTGGTATTATTGTGTATTCATCTTTAGTGACAACACAGAGACAATACAGGTAAGGAGAGAAATGAGGAAGTAGGGAGCACAATAATTATGGATTTAGCTCCTCTCCTTACCATGGTTGCTCTGAATGTCTTGAGCTAAGTCTGTTCAGATGAGATTTGGCAATGGAAAATATGAAATAGTAAAGCAGGAAGGAAAAAATAAATGTAAACTTGCATTAAAATTATTTTTTATCCTTGCTTAGATATTTTCGGTGATAGAGGGGGTGCTCCTCATTTTTAAGAATGCACTTTAGGAGATTAAGATTTTCTTCCATCCCCCTGGGTGGTGACTTTCCCTTGGCTGCAGAGAGAGGCTGCAGATGTTGGCAAGATTTATAAGATTCGGATAGGCCATGACGGGACAGGCATTGGGGATGGCTGGTTCCTGGAAAGCGTCACGCTGAAGCGCCTGGCCAGGAGCTCAGAGGAGTCCGATAAAAAGAAGAAGAAGTCTGCTGAGGAGGCAGAGGAGGAGGCAGAAGGAATGGATGTCTATACCTTTGTGGCCCATCGCTGGCTGGCTAAAGATGAAGGGGATAAGGAGCTCGTGGTGGAGCTGGTGCCTGATGGAGAATCTGACCTGGAGGGTAAATACCAGAGGGAATGTGTGTGTGTGTGTGTCCAGCCTCTGCATGAAGGGTGATAACCACACTGTACAGCTCGGCAGGGCCATTGATGGCCCCACAACGCCCCTGTTGCCCCAGGCCTGCCTGTACCCTGCTTTGATCCACCTGCCTTGGTGGATCAAGCTAGGGAGGAAGTGGGTGGTGGCTAAACTAAGGCAGAGCATCGAGGAGACAGCCTGAAATTGGAATGTCCTAAAGGGCTTCTATAGGATTCACCAAAGGTTGTCTGGGGCACTCAGGTCAGGAGTCCCAGAGGTTGTCACTGTGGCTGAGAGTTTAGCAAGATGTAACCATTGTTATGGTCAAGGAGGGGGGCTGCAGGGAGACAGAGTTGCTCGTGTTTTAACACAGATGCCAAAAACCTCTGGGCAAACTCTTCCTGTGCTGGCATTTAGGGGTTACATGCTTCCACGGTGAGCCACGGTTTGATGAGGTGTGGCCATTTCTGGGCTCCTTCTGATCTGCCTTTGCAATTTTACTTGCAGAAAATACGTATGAAGTCCGCGTTCTCACTGGGACTGTGTGGGGGGCTGGGACGGATGCTAACGTCTTCTTGAGCATCTATGGTGTGGAAAGAGGAGACACGGGTGAGCGCCAGCTGAAAAGGTCAAATAACCTCAACAAGTTTGAGAAAGGACAGGTAATGCATGAACTCCACTCACTCAAGCAAGCAGAAGGCTGGCAGGGCTCTCTCGGTTGATGTGCTGGCCATTCAATGCAGACTCTTCTCACTTCTTTCAAACGTGCTTTATTTCTGAAATATATTATATAAAGCAAAATGCCTCAAAAACATTTTCCAGGGGAGATTCATTTGAATAATAAGCTGAACACCAATTCCATGTTGGAGCCACCTTCTGCATCTGCTTCCTGTAAGCATTCTGGTAATAATGCGTCCTTTCAGGAATACTTAAAACTTACAAACTTTAAATTAATATTGGAGAGTATTTGTGGGGCAGTTCAAGTATGTAGATATTTTGATACAAATACTATTCTAAATATTCTACCCAACCAGCCAGGGAATAAAAACAATATTACACAGTGCGCTGTAATTACATTACAATCCAATCCAATTAAAGATCATCTCTTGTATGCTGAGTATTTGCTATAAAAATTTTATTAACAATTAACAAGCTACTGTTATAGCCAGGAGCTTTTCAAGGAATAATTTTGAAGAACAAAAAATTATAGAAACAAAAAGCAGCTGTGGAAAATTTGCAACCACCACAAAAAAAAACAACCCAAAAACGGAGCCTAAGGTTGTTAAATAAGCTGTTAGCTGTGATTTATGAGCTTGGCACTGGTGAAACTGCAACCTGCACATGGTTCTTCATCCAGTGGGAAGAGCTCCAAGCTGTAAACGTAATGCTCCTTACTCTTGGGAGTACAAACCCCAGGTCTACCAACATATTAATCACATTAAGATGTTTAAACTGTTATGATAACAAGGACCATCCTGTCACACTAACACAGCTGATAAATTATCATCTTGGTTGTGGTAAATTACAAAAGGAAGAAATTCTGAAATATTTGAAAAAAAGCATATGGGTTGTATTTAGGGGCTGTCCCGTGCAGAGGCAGGAGCTGGACTCAGTGATCCTTGTGGGTGCCTTCCAACTCTGGTTATTCTAAGATTTTACATAGAGGTGCACAGGAGAATTTCCATGGAGTCAATATGTTTTTGTCCGGTTCCAGATTCAATCAGTTGGAAAACACCAAACCTGAAAGGAAAGATATTTAGCAGAGAGAAGTTAAACTTGTAAGAAACTGAAACTGGGATGAGGTAAAGGAAGGAGAGGAGGGGTGGGCAGCACCAAGGCTATTCCTGCCTTGTAAGAGCCAAACATGATCATCAATGGGAGAGCTCACAACTCTATTTATTCTTGTTCACCCACACAAAGACTACAGAGAGAACTTACAAATAGCTATTTTTTAATGGGGGAAAAGATTATGCTTGGCCATTTACTGCCTTTCTTTCCTCCTTTCTTGAAAACACAGTCATTTGCCTCTTGCCTCCTGCACAGGTGGATGTGTTCACCATCAAAGCCATTGACCTGGGAGAACTGAAGAAGCTGCGGATCCGCCACGATAACTCTGGCAGTCGCCCCAGCTGGTTCCTGGAGAGGGTAGAGATTATTGACCTCAAAGAGAGCACCACGTGAGGAGCCTGTTTCACCCTTATCCTGTGGTCAGAAAGGGGCCACGTTCTCAGGAGCCGTGGGGAGGCAGAGGAGGTGCAGAAGGGCATCGTTGCAGCTCCTCAGCAGCTCACAGGGAACGGGCATCCTTTGGGAGCCTTGTGGTCACTGTGCCGTGACACAGAGTCCGGGGCCATTCTGGGGTACCTTTTGGGGGGTTTTAGTTGTCCCAGCACCACTGCAATTTGGAAAACAGCCATGTTTGGAAGGGAACCTCAGCTTTTTTCTGTTTCTCCTGTGAGGAACTCATCTCTCCCTCCTGGGGTAGAGGCTGCTCTCAAGCACTTCCTTTGCAGGCCCCGCTTTGGAAGTCTCTGAGTTCACGTTTTGTTTGCCTTTTGTACTTAATGCAAAGGTCTGGACCAGAAGCAAATTCTGATATAAGCAAACTCTCATGATTTTTGCAGACAGCTGGATGAGCAAAGAACATGCTGTTCAAAACCTGAAGCGTAGGCTTGCCTTTGAGCTGGAACACACTGGAAATCACATGCTTAAAAGCTGCACAATGTTCTCATGGGTGGGACCACTCATAAGGACAAGATGGGTCCAGTCTTCATAAACAAAAAATGCCTGGGAGACTGGAGATTTCTTCGAGTTACTGAACTTTTTCTGGGAGTGAAATTAAAATGAATCAATCATGTGGGGTTGGCAGCCCAGAAACAGCACTTTGTAGTGTTTGCTCCCTAACCTATTTATGGATTTAGTTCCCACAAACACCAGATCTCAAGGTTGAAAACAGATGTACTGCTCAGCTTTGAGTAATCTTGTTTTATTTTTCCTTCAAGTAGCCTCTGACCTGTTCTTGTTTATGTTATTAAAGCCTGTGAAGTCCTATGTAAGCACCAGGTGCTGCTGTCATTTCGTAGGTATTACTTTCCGTGCCAGAGGTGGTTGGCAGTTGAGGAAGACGACGGTCAGATTGTCAGGGAGCTTGTCCCAGTGGATGAAGCATTTGTAAAGAAAGATACAGAAAATGATGGCCAGTCTCCTGCAACGCTGGGCCTGGAACAGAAAGGTTTATGTTAACCTTGTGTTTCTTCCATGTGGGGTTGGAAAGGAACCAAGCTGATAACGCTGTTGAGTGCATTAGCAGTTAGCAGTTGCAGCTACTCACTGGCCTGTGAGTAATTTTGCCCCAAAATGAAATTTTCAGGTGTGAATGAACTGTCAAGTGTGTGTCAGACAGGGAGGAGTGGACCCTCCTCATTTTTAGCAGATCTAATCATCTTGCAAGATTGGACCCAGAGTGACAAAACAAGGAAGATGGGTGATATGTTCAGTCACCATTTTTAAATTGGAATTAATATTGGTTGCTAATATCTAAGGAATAAATGTCACTCATTTCACATCATGGACTGTAACGGTTAAATATTCCAACATGAAACTGAGGAGAGAGAAAACACACCCATAGAAAGACAAGGTACCTAAATTTATCACACTTTCCATCTAGCTGCTTGTGTCTGTTGTCCTCCAAAATAACTCTGCCTCACTTGTAAATAATTTTGCATGGTAACCACAGAGCAGTGACACGCTCCTTGGTGTGATCCTGCAGGGCGCTGAGTGCCCAACACTTTCAATGGTCATCGCCAGTGAAAGGTTTTAAACTCTCCCCTATTTCCTCCTCAGATGCTTTTGAACACATAAATAATTTCTGCAGACTGTGCAGTCAAAAAAAACTCCACCGAGTGTTTATCCCTTTGGTCCAGGAGGACATGCTGGTTGACCAGCATCTTGGAAAGATATGTCTAACTATGGAGGAAATATTCCATTTTGAAATCATGAGGTTATAGCAGTGAAGTGAAGACCATATTAGACTTTCCCACCTTTTTTATGAGTTTACTGCACTTTCCAGATGATGATGCAGTAGGAACCTCCCTACTGATGCTGTTCTAAAAGGTGTGTTTGTGCATATGAGCTGTATATGTAAGTGTACAAACCTTCCAATATGTGTTATATACACATATATTTTTTGGTGCCAATGAAATAGAGGAGGGTATGTGGATTTTTTTAACAAAATACTGTAGTCAGAGGCAGCTTTGAGGAGTGTTAGAGGTTCCCAGGAAGCAAATGGGAAGACGAGCACACTTCTTATCTATAGATATGCAGGCAATGTGCTGAGTGACTGGAGCAGTAGAAGATTCTGGAATCAGATAGCTCAACTCACCTCGAGAGCTAACCCAGCAGAGGACAGGAATTAGAGATTACAGCACGGCTGTCATCAGTCAAAACAAAACTCAAACCAAGCACACATTAATGCAAGGAAAAGTAGAGTTAACTCCTGGTCAGACTTCATACTCTTAAATTAAAATATTTTATCTGGCAGCTAAATCAACGACATACACAGTGAAAGTGAAAACTGGAGACAAGAAGAATGCTGGGACAGATGCCAACGTCTTCATCACGCTCTATGGAAGCAAAGATGATACAGGTATGGCTTCAAATGATGGAAAAGGACAGCAACTTACTGTTTGATACCTGAAAAGACAGGTCATGGTTTCTTTTCATTTCCTCAATACCCATTTCTCACTTCTTTTAGTGCGGCTTCATGTTCTCACAGTCGGTGCACACATTGTGGTAACTTGGAGCACAGCACCAGCTGCTGTAAATCACTGCCAAACTCTGCGATGCTGATTTGCACCAGCTGCTGGTCTAAAGGTTTTAATTTCAATTATAGAAACAGCACAGTTGACTGGGACTACATTATTGAGTAGTGAATGCGGTGGATGATTTGCTTTCCTCAGCAATGAATCAGCATGCTCCTGAAACCCAGCCCTCCTCTGGCTCTTTGAGTGGCCCAGAAGTATTTAATCAGCTGATGAGCAAATCCTCCTGGAAGCAGCTGAGCCGTGTGTGCAGTGGCTGGGATGCCTGCGAGAGTGACAGGGAGCTGATGGGTAGCACCAATTTCTTTAGCTGCGAGCACAGCACGACAGCATCATCCCTGTTGCACTGCCAGAGGATCATTCAAGGGAGGAATTCTGTATATTTTGGGTGTTGATGCAGACTTGGGCTCAGAGGGAGGGACAAAGCTCAGATCTTGAGATGAAAAGCCAGTTTTTGCATTTTAGCCACTTCCCTCATTCCACTGTTGACATTCCCAGAGGATTTGTTTCACATGCTGAACAATGTCCTTTTGCATCGCCACAACAGGAATAGTCAGCCTAAAGGCCTCAAAGATTAACAAGAACAAATTTGAGCGTGGGAAGGTAGATGAGTTTACAGTGGAGTCTGTGGACATTGGAGACCTGAAAAAAATCAAGATAGGCCATGACAATAAAGGTAAGATAATCTGCTTTTTAATGCAGTGTTTCTAATGCACTGGGTGCATTGCTGTATAAAATAACCTGCCTACAAGACCCCAAATGTAATTTACCTTTTGGTGACAGATCCTTGCTGTCACTTTGGCTGTTGCTGCTACTGTCTTTGCTGTTAATTCCATTCCCATGTGACAGTGCGAGTTCAGTGCTGCCAACTTGCAGGTAGCTTTGCGTCCTCTCCCTCTGCTAGAGTCTCTTTAGTTTTGCAGCTACATCTTCAGAGAGATTTCACAGATATCACTAAACCCCATATTTATTTTTATTCCATGAGACCCACAGACTTGTCTCATTTCTTTATTAAATTTTTGATGTTGTTTTAGACATCAAGTCTTGGCTGCTTTTTAGACAGAATTCTGTGTGTCTGCTACAAACAGGGGAGGCAGTGGAGGTATGCATGGCTCCCTTCCCCTGTGGGGCATCAAGGGACAGGTTTATTGATAACTGCTCTGTATTATTACAAAGGCCAATTGATAAAAGTGATGCAGTAATTAGCATTTCCATGTGCACATCTTTAGCCTGACACTTACAGAAATGTGGCTAAAGCATTTTAGGTCAATCCTGGGCAATCGCATCCAATGATTTTTACATCATATATTCTATATTCCCTTTGGGAAAAGACAGAAAGATTTATTTCTCAGAGGTCTGGCGTGCAGTGATTAATTTGCTGTTGTCTGTAAAGGCTTTGTGGGTTATTCACTGTTATCTCTCCAACACAGGTAATTCAACAGGCTGGTTTCTGGAATGGGTGGAGATTGATGCCCCATCCCTGGGACAGTGCCTCAAGTTCCCTTGTGGCCGCTGGCTGGATAAATCAGAGGATGATGGAGCCATTGAGAGAATTATCTTCCCTGCAGAACTGCAGACAGTAGAGTACATCCCATGTGAGCAGAACGCCATTTCCCCAGGATACACCCATCATTACAGAAGATAAAATCTCATTATCTCATGCAGTTTTATAGGTTTCACCTCTCCCTTGAATTGGCTTTGGAAAATTCCTAAGTAGATCACATGCCAACTATTCCAATTACTACAAAAAGGTTCCTCTGGGTGCTCTAGATTAACATTTCCTGCATTTGCCAAATCAGAGAATCATTAGAAGTCTTGTGGATGTGAATGATTGTCTTTTTCTTCTGTTTCCCCATCCTCTCCAAGTCCTCTGCTCATTCCAAGCTGTTCTCCTTGTCTTGTTTCCCTTTGATCTTGCTCCATTCAAATATTGCAATTTCTGTTGTCAAAGCAGACGCTCTGGTCTTGCTTCCAAATTAGTTCTTCCAGTGCCTTTGGCATTGCACACCCATCTCTTGCTGAAAGACCCTCTTCTAGAGTTTCTTTAGTGTGGTGCTTTTCTGACAGTGTTGTACCAGTCTGCCTCTTTGAGTGTTCTCCAACTTTTCCTTACTCTTCACTCCCCTCTAAATTAATGTTTTGGGTAAACATTACCCCAACTCAGCTCCTTCTAAGTACAAGCTTAAAATTTTCAAGTCTGCTATGGCAACTCAAACTCTTCCATTCTGGCAGCTTCTTTTCCTGTTTGCAGAATATTGAGGATCAGATACCATGGTTTTCTGGAAATAATTGGAATATTTTGCTTATTTTATAGCCCTCTCCCTTCTCATGCTCACCTCTCTTATGCATCTTTGACTGTGTGCAGAGTACAGCTCTGGGACTGTATTGGACTTGACTCTCTCTGATCTTCCTCAAGTTGTTGATGAATTTTGCCCACTATTAAGGTACTGTCCAAAACGCCTTTTCCTTGCATGGGGTTGGATGCCACAAGGATGAGGGATGAGGTCTGACAACTGGCAGTTGATTTCCTGACAGGTTCTTCCTTGGTCATTCATAAGAAGAGCTAAAAAACTTCACACCAAAGCTGCCTCCCCTCACATCTTATCCCCAGTGTATGCATTGAAGGTATCAAAAGCCTTACTGCCGGCAGTTTCTTATTTAGATATTAAAATTTAGAGCTGCCTGAATTCCCTTTTTCTGCCTCAGTTTCCTTCTTCACAAGTCGTTGTGGGAATAACCACATGGAAGACCATCAGTTGTTTTGCCCCCTTCTTTTTCCTGTGAACACAGTGGTTCATGTTGAAGGTCTCTCCTATGTCAAGATCCCTGTACCCTGCAATCTGTAAGCTGAAATAATTTATTCTCTGAGGATCTGCCACTGTCATGTCTTTGTGCTTCACCCATTCTTTGACCAAGGTATTTTTATTCCTCACATCTAACCTTCTTTACCCAAGCAATCTGGAGCAAAGGATTCCCTTTGCTCCCTTCCACACTTTTGTCAGTAAAATGGAAGAACTAGTAAATTCACAGACTTGAAAGGGACCTTGAAGCTCATCCAGTGCCACCCTCTGCCATGGGCAGGGACACCTTCTGCTATCCCAGGTTGCTCCAAGCCCTGTCCAACCCAGCCTTGGACACTGCCAGGGATCCAGGGGCAGCCACAGCTTCTCTGGACACCCTGTGCCAGGGCCTCCCCACCCTCACAGCCAGGAATTCCTTCCCAATTTCCCATCTCTCCCTGCCCTCTGGCAGTGGGAAGCCATTCCCTGTGTCCTGTCCCTCCATGCCTTGTCCCCAGTCCCTCTGCAGCTCTCCTGGAGCCCCTTTGGGCACTGCCAGGGGCTCTGAGCTCTCCCTGGAGCCTTCTCTTGTCCAGGTGAGCACCCCCAGCTCTGCCAGCCTGGCTCCAGAGCAGAGGGGTTCCATCCCTTGCAGCATCTTTTTGGCTTCCTCTGGAGTGGCTCCAGCAGTTCCAAGTCCTCTTTAAGCTGGTGATCCCAGAGCCGGATGTGGTTTTCCAGGTCTTTATGTCTGAAAAGATAAATTGCTTGATAGATGCAGTGATACATTTATAGGAGTGAATAGAACCCAGAGACTCAGTACGTGCTTCTCATCTCTTTTTTTTTAGTTATCCCAGTCAATATATATTTTGATGCAGATGTTGACTATATAATTTATTAATACCCCTGAATATTTTAATGATGTAGAAGTTTCTGGCATGCCGTGCCTTTGAGTACATAGTTTGTGTTAACCTGATTTTTGTCTGTAGTCCACATCCAACCTTTGGAAGCAGTCAGGCCTCTCTGGCAAACAGTTTGCACCAGGTCTGTTGTCAGCTTAGGCTTTTTCACCATTTGAACCATCCCCACTGTGCTGTTTACTACATTCTGGTTTCCTAACAATTAACCTGTGGGTTTCAGTTTGCCAGAGGTAACTAAACCGGCTTGATTTGTTTTATGATGACTTGTGCCAGAATTGTTTCACGATGAAAGCATGTCATCCACAGTCCAATTAAAATCATCCCTGTGGGGATACAGTTTTAAAAGTGCCATGTAAATGAAATGGGCGTCTGACAGCTGAAAGTTGTGCTGTTGGTGACCTCTGCTTTGCTGATTCAGTTCTAAGCGGATGTTAATATTCAAGCAACAAGAGCAAGTGCTATGGACTTCAGCAGAGAGAATAATTTTAATTCATAACGCATAGTATGTGATTTTTGGTCTCTAGGATTTTTTTTTCCCCCTCTTGTTATATTCTGGAGAAACTATTCCAGTTTACTTGCAGCACAGCAGAGCAGATTTCACTGGGTTGGGCAGAAAGAATACTGAGTACCTCCAGGCTCACTCTCTGTAGAAGAAAACTTCTTCATCTGAGTCCTCCTGAGAGCTGAATTTAGAGAGCCTGAGCTTTTGATGAATGATTAGTCTCTTATATGCATAATCAGAGTTACTCCAACAGTAATAGAGATGCTGCTGGGAGGGTTCTCCCTACCCTAACAGAGCTGCTGGGTCTGAAACGCAGCACAAACTGCTGTGATGTAAAGGGCAAAAACAACTGAAGAGTAGGAGGGTGAGAATGACAAGCAGCTGAAGAGATTGTAGTGAGGGAAGGTAAAGGATGGAAGTTGTTTAGGGGTGTAGGGGAAAGGGAAGGTCAGGAGCAGATCCTGCTGGTGGCAGAATCCGGGTGTTGAAGGCTGTGCTTATGAGGAGCAACATGGACTAAGGGATGGTGTCTCCCTGAGGCTCAAGAGGTCCCTGCAGCTGTCCAGTGATGCCCAAGCCTTACCTGGTGTTTTGATTTCAGAAAGGATTTAAAGGAGTTTGGGACAGGGTTCAGTTTGCCAGATGGAGCGCCGAGACAGTCGAGTGTCTGAATTGCCATCATGGTTATTCGGTCATTGAGAGGTTGGATTTGGGGAGTGATTTGGCCAACCCCAAGGAAGATGCCTTAATTCCCTGGCTGAGTGTTTCTTCAGACTGCACTGACTTTAGTGATTACCCCTGGAGATGGACACACCTGTCTGATGAGCAGGTATCTGAACCTGTGTTTCTTACTCTGTGAGCTAAACACCATCTCTCCTTGAAAACTGAGGATATATTCAGCAAATCCATAGCAGAGCCAGGAACAGAGCCCCTGTTCCCGTATTCCTGGGTCAGCCTGATTCCTGAGCAAGTGTGAGTCATACTCCAGCAGGACTCAGGACTGGGAAGCTGTGAAGATAGAATAGAACAAAAGGAGGCATCAGATTTCGGGTCGTGGGACATTGTGGAGAAATCGCGGGAATAGAACAGGGGAGTACTTATGGTCTTGATCATTACTGTTCTGCATTCACCATTGGTCTGGGTTATAATTTAACCTGTTTGCCTCATTGCTTCAGGGGAGGTGGTACTAAGTGAAAAATAGAACGGAGGAATTATTAACTTCCTTATGATGGATTTTTGTCATGTGTTTAGTAATGGGAATATTAGGGCTTTTTTATCAATAAGACTATCTTGAATATTTTTCACTGCCTTCAGTTGTCTTAACTTCATCCATCTTCCTAACTGCTCAAAAATTTGTGAATTAGTGTTTTGCTTTGACTCTTCAGCTGTTGAAGTAAGTCTTTTTTTGGTAACTTTGGATGGCAGGTATATTGAGTGTCACATAATTAACCTAAAATCTCATCACACGAACACATATCAAGGTCAATTTGCCTTATAAAAGAAAGGAATTTCCTTATTAAAGGGAACTATTTGGATTCTCATAGGACTGACCAACTTGATTATTTAACTGACCACAAGTGTGTGATCCCTACCCTCTCCTCTTTTACTGTTGAGTTTTATAATTAATTTTTTGTTTCATTAGTTATTTTCTTAGGAGTGTTGTTATTCTGGCTACTAACTCCTTGTGGCTTGTTTCTGTTTTTTGCCATTTCCTAAACCAGTTGTTCCTTACGAGATCACAGTGTACACCAGTGATATTTTTGGAGCTGGCACAGACGCAGATGTCTTCATTGTTCTTTATGGAAGTGATGGGATTTGCACTCGGCAAAAGTCCCTGTGCCTCAACAAGAGAGAGCAAAGGATGTATTTTGAAAGGAATTCAGTGAATCAGTTCATCGTGGAGGTAAGATGGAACATGGGGGGTATTGGGGAGCATGCACTGGTCAGGAATAGACTCCCTCAGTCCTCTGTGTTCTTGTACTGTGAAACCGCTGGATTTATTTAATCAACAGAAAATGCTTTAATGCCTGAGATGAGTCTTGGAAAGATGCAGGAAGTCACAAAATGCAGTTGGCATTTTACTGAATGAGGAAGGCCATGTCAGCTCCTGCCCCTCCTTCCTTCTCACCTCCATTGGCATCAAGGATGTGTTTCCAGGAACAGAGGTCGTTTCCAAAATGACAATGAGAGTGGAAGTCTTGACCAGGATGTGTCACCACTGCTTTGCTCCTCACTGGGCTCACCCACCTGAGTCACTGCTGCTCAGCTCTGCGCTGGGGCAGCCTCACCTCGAGTGCTGAGGGCACTTTTGGGTGCCACAATATAAAAAGGACATTAAGATGTTAGAGAGTGTCCAAAGAAAGCCATGAGGATGGTGGAGAGTCTGGAGGGGAAGACGTGTGAGGAGCAGCTGAGGGCACTTGGTCTGTTCAGCTGGAGGAGACTGAGGGGAGACCTCAGTGTGGTCTTCAGCATCCTGGTGAGGGGAAGTGGAGGGGCAGGTATCGATCTCTCCTCTCTCATGACCAGTGACAGCTTGAGGAAACATGGCTGGAGCTGTGCCAGGGGAGGTTTTGGTTGGATATCAGGAAAAGGGTNCTCACCTCCATTGGCATCAAGGATGTGTTTCCAGGAACAGAGGTCGTTTCCAAAATGACAATGAGAGTGGAAGTCTTGACCAGGATGTGTCACCACTGCTTTGCTCCTCACTGGGCTCACCCACCTGAGTCACTGCTGCTCAGCTCTGCGCTGGGGCAGCCTCACCTCGAGTGCTGAGGGCACTTTTGGGTGCCACAATATAAAAAGGACATTAAGATGTTAGAGAGTGTCCAAAGAAAGCCACGATGGTGGTGGAGGGTCTGGAGGGGAAGCCGTGTGAGGTGCAGCTGAGGGCACTTGGTCTGTTCAGCTGGAGGAGACTGAGGGGAGACCTCAGTGTGGTCTTCAGCATCCTGGTGAGGGGAAGTGGAGGGGCAGGCACCGATCCCTTCACTCTCAGGAGCAGACAGGACTTGAGGAAACAGCATGAGGGCAGGGTTAGGTGGGATATCAGGAAAAGGTTCTTCTCCCAGAGGGTGCTGGGACACTGACCAGGCTCCCCAGAAAATGGCCACCGCCCCAAGGCTGCCAGAGCTTCAGGAGCATTTGGACAGCGCTCCCAGGGATGCACAGGGTGGGATTGTTGGGGTGTCTGTGCAGGGCCAGGAGCTGGGCTGGATGATCCTGTGGATCCCTTCCAGCTCAGGATATTCTGTAAATCTGTGATTCTCTTGCAGTTTGCAATACTTAGAAGAACAATGCTTTTTCTTCTGTATCCTCAGACAGAGAAACCACTACTTTCCTGTAGACAATGTGATTTTTGAATACCCAGGCCTCACTTTTTGAAAGACCTTACCAAGTATTCGTGAAGTGTTTGCACAACTGTATGCAGACAGTACAGCAGTGCACATCAAAGAGTGAGCTCATTTACATCCTCAGGATTAAGCAATTCCTATTCATAATATATTCTTATTGCTGAAAATTTGTGAGAGGCAAAAAATACAGGCAGACTTGCTCTGGCTTATCGTGTTGATGCTGCTTCATGCCCTTCCCTTCCCTTCCTGGCTGCAACACCAACACTGACTTCATAGAGTATCTTACAGCTTCTCTCTGTTTTGAATTTGGTTTGTTTTTGTAATTGAGGGGAAATTTTAAACCAATTTTTTTTACAAGTTAAAATACTTCCAGCCCACATTGTTGTTATATTTCATGAATCATAAAATAAATCCCCAGTGTGATTCCTTTAAAACAAAGAATAAGACTTATTGTGGTGGAATTTCCACACAATTTTTCATAATAGAGGTTGCATTAATCCACAGGTATAAATCTTAAACCGAGTGTTCTGGTTAAGTCTTTATTACATAAGATTTATTTCAGTTTTGGTGGAATCTGAAACATTAGTCCTTTTCTTAGATTAAGTGAGAGAAAATGCGGTGTGTTCTACAGATTTATAACATCATATTAACCTGTCCCTAAACTTCATTCTCACTTCACCAGTTCTTTTTTCTGCAGGAGATGAGAAGGAAGCAAAATATATTTTTCTTTCACCTGCTTGTGTAAAGCCATAATTTGGAGTTCAACAGACCTTAAAAACAATTTGGGGCTTCCAGGAAACACAAACTGGGAGTTGTCTGTTTGTTTGTGGTTTTACCTGCCTCTATCACTTTGTATTTTGCAAAAGAGGCACAAAAGATTGGAGATTGCTCTTAGCTGTTCTTCCAGGTGATGATTTGCTGGAGATGCCTACAGCAGGGTAAAGCCCACTTCGTCTTTAACATGGATCTTGACTGCTCAAGCATCATTTTATTGCTGTGTATTGATTAAAACTCTCATTGAAAGATGAGTATTTGGACAGGACAAAAGAGGAAAAATAATTTTTCCCTAATGTATACTTGTGTGCATGTGTGTGAGTTTTAGAAATGAGTTTGGATCGTTTAATTATTTTACAGTGAATCTTGTTCTGTCTAAACTCAGAGCAGGGCTGATGGAGTCAAACCCAGTTTGTTCAGAGCATGAATTCCTTGGGTAATGCAGTCTTACTGAATTATGGAGCCTTCTAAAACCCCACTGTCTTTGCTTCTGTATGAGGCACTTCTGTCAGCTGGGGAGAGAAGGGACTGGTCTCCAGTGATGTGAAGTGATATGTTCCGTTCTCTCATGTTTTCCAAGAAAATAAGACTCTAAGGCCCCAAGGACAGAATGACAGTTCAGTGTTCTACACACAAAGGTTTGAAGCCAGCCTTGGGTTTTTGAAGGACAGCTATACAAAAGTTTGCACTGGAATAACCAAAAGCCAGCACTTAGGAGCAAATTTCAATTTTTCCTGTTCAAGCCTTTGAAAGGGAAGTGAATTAAAAGTAATGACCTAGTAAAGAATTACTCAAATACTAAGGTAAGGCATAAAAAACGCAGGAGCGACTTCGTAAGACAGTCATCCTGTTGACTTTCTCCAAATGGCATTGGGGTTCTGTGGCAGAACAGGAGAGATAATATAAAATGCCAGGTGGTTTGTATAGTTCTTTGACCTCAAAGCTACTCTTCCGGTATTAGGAGAGCGCACACAAGTGTTTCAAAAGGAAAGGGATATGAAAAGATCAATTTAAGATGCAGCGGCACTGTGATTTCATAGAATCACAGAATAAATTAGGCTGGAAAAGACATCTAGGATCATTGAGGCCAGCCTGACACTGATCCCCACCTTGCTCCAGACCAGGGCACTGAGTGCTATGTTCAGCTGTTCCTTGAGCACCTCCAGGGATGGGGACTCCACCACCTCGCTGGGCAGCCCATTTCAATGTCTAATCATCCTTCCTGTGAAGAATTTCCTCCTAATGTACAAACTAAATCTCCCCTGGTGCAGGTTAAGACTCCTCCTATCCCTGTTCCCTGGGAGCAGAGCCTGACCCCCCAGCTGCCCCCTCCTGTCAGGAGCTGTGCAGAGCCACAAGGTTCCCCCTGAGCCTCCTTTGCTCCAGGCTGAGTCCCTCTCCTGCTCCCTCAGCCATTCCTGGGGTTCCAGGCCCTTCCCCAGCTCCATTCCCTTCCCTGGACGCTCTCCAACCCCTCAATGGCTTTCTTGAATTGAGAGATCCAGGACCAGATGAAGCCCTCCAAGTGTTGCCTCACCAGCGCCGAGTACCGGGGAAATTTCCAAACAATTGCCTTCATTCCCGCTCTGGCAGAGAAGTGTGAGATGCAGGATTGATACTGTGCCACCAGACCGGTCTCATAGGGCGGGTAATTTGTGCAGAGCAAGGTTCTCCCCATTTTGGAGCAGAAGTACAGGGAAAACTTATGGCTAAAATGCAAATTAGGGCGTAACTCCAGGGGAGGCCACAGAGATGCTCTCAGGGCTGGAGCCCCTCTGCTCTGGAGCCAGGCTGGGAGAGCTGGGGGTGCTCACCTGGACAAGAGAAGGCTCCAGGGAGAACTTAGTGCTTAGAGAACTTAGTCCCTGCCAGTGCCTAAAGTGAGCTTATGAAAAAGAGAGTGAGGGACTTCTCACATAGGCAGATAGTGGCAAAAAAAGGGGCAATGGTTTTAAACAGCCAAATGCCAGAGGGCAGGGATAGGTGTGATATTGGGAAAGAATTCTTGACTGAGAGGGTGGTGAGGCCCTGGCAGAGGTTTCCCAGAGAAGCTGTGTCTGCCTCATCCCTGGAAGTGTTCAATGACAGAGCTTGGAGCTCCCTGGGACAGTGGAAGGTGTCCCTGCCCATGACAGGGGGGAGGAACTAGATAATCTTTATGGCCCCTTTGACCCAAAACCATTCTAGAATTTTATTTTATGATTCCATAACTGACATCAGCACTAATATTTTCTTCCCAGGAACTTCTTCAAACAGCCTGGAAATGTAAGAAATAAGCTGAAGAAGTGGTGTCTCAAAAGTCTCCAGTTGCTCATGCCATATTTCCCTTTTTAATTTTTTGGTTTTCTGTTGGTTTGGTTTGGTGTAGTTTGGGAGTTGTTTGAGGTTGTTTGTTTGTTTGTTTGTTTGTTTGTTTTTCTGTAGCTGGAGGATGTTGGTGACATTATTGAAAAGATTCGCATAGGACACAATGGTGGAGGGCTGAACTCAGGGTGGCATTTGGACCGTGTGAAGATTCGGAGGCTGCTGCCAAACGGGAAGGTAGGCTGTGAATCCCAGCACATCCCCATGAGCAGCTGCTTGCATTTCCCAGACTGCATCTTCTGTGTACAAAGTGTGATTAACAGTGAAAAACCACTCCCTGAAGAGCAATGCACACTAAATGAACTTGCTGGAGCCTGGGGATCTGGGGACGACAAACATGTGTTGTCATGTTTTGTTCTTCAAATGTTGATGATAAGGCTCTGCAATCATTGCATTTTTAAAGCTTCATGTTTCCATGTGTGGTTCTGTTTTGAGAGTTCTCAGGGAAGGAAGTGGAAAGTGGGTGTACCATTTTAAAATAAAAAGTATTGTTTCTAAACATGAACAAGAAATAATTTCATCAATCCCTTAATTCTGGAAGAATAAATGCAAGGAGCCAGTACAATTAAGACAAGTAAAATGTCTGTCAGTGCAAGCCCCTGAATAATATTTAAAAAAACAAGTTAGATGAGACGATTTTTTGTTGCTCATGTGAACAGGGTTGAGGCAGGGCTGTCAGAATGGTCACCTTGATCTTGTCCACCTAAGAAACTGTTCCTCAGCCCTGCTTTCAGATGTTGGCTGTAGGAACAGGGATGCATCTGGCTGCGGGGAAGTTCAAAAGAAAATCACCTCTTCAGGGCCAGCCCAGAATTGGAGCAGTAGCTCTATTGGGGAAAACCTGAACTCTTTCCCCTTATTCAAAAGGGATGTCAGCTTTTATGTCCCCTCAGGTCTGCCCTCTTCTCAAGTGACTTCTAATAGTAAGTTCTGAAACACAGCTTGCTCAGTCATGGTGAGCCTACTTCTCATCTTGCTTCTTCCTTCAAAATTTACAGGATATGTTTTATTCTCTTTGCTATGCAATCAACTCAAAGCTCTTCCTTGAACACCCCCCCCCCCCATCATATAATCATGGAATTGTTTAAGTTAAAAAGGAACTTCAAGACCATCGAGTCCAACCATTCCCCCAGCACTGCCAAGGCCACCACTGACCCATGTCCCCAGGTGCCACATCCACATGGCTTTTAAACCCCTCCAGGCATGGGGACTCCAGCACTGTCCTGGGCAGTTGTGCCGGGGCTGGACAACCCTTTCCATGACTGAATTGCTCCCAATAGCCAATCTAAATCTTCCCTGATGCACCTTGAGGCCGTTCCCCCTCCTCCTGTCCCTGTTCCCTGGGAGCAGAGCCCAGCCCCACCTGGCTGCCCCCTCCTGTCAGGAGTTGTGCAGAGCCTCAAGGTCCCACCCCCCGTCTCCATTTTCCGTTCTCCTGTACAAGATCCTTCACAAGCCAATACCCTCAGATTGTGACTTATTGTGACCTTTTTGCCAGTGTGACATTATTAAGCCCTCAGTGTATTGCCTAACCCTTGCCTTGTACAGCCTCGTTAGGTTAACAAACAGGCTTACATTGTAAGAGAGATACTGTGATTGGTCACAGGCTGGGGAAGATGAAGAGGGGGATGCCCAAAGATGTGGAAACCAAGGGAAAAGAGATCCTGGGTTGCCTTTTTTTACTCTGGCCTTAAACTGAGCACTTTGGGAAGTGCCTGAGAGCTCCATGTTGGGTGCTCTTCCACTTGCCCAGGGAAGGTCTCAGGGCTGCACCCCCTCCTCCGTCACTGCAGCAGCTTTGAAGGGCAGATGGTGAGAAACCTGAAGGTGGAGGAAGGGAGGAAAGCCCTGAACAACTTGGGAATGGAGAGATTTACAATTCTGCTGATCTTTTGATTATGGCATGGGAAAAAAGAAGAAAGCAGAGCACTGCATGATGCCGCTGATCAGCCGCAGGATATTATGACCTGCCACAGGATAGCAATATGCTGCCAGCTCTTCTAAAAGCTGTGCTACCTGATTAGACTGCTAAGATGTGTCTAGATGTATCTGTAGTGCTGCAAAAGAAAAATGAGGTCAGTAACTTTTAGATTAAATTGGAAGCATTTGGGTAGGAAACTAGGATTGTTGCATGCTGAAAAAACTGTCTTGGCATGCCAATTATATTTGATAATTATATTTCATTTGTTACAACTTGGAGAAGGGAAAAGCACTGACTTTTAACGCAATATCATACCCTACTTCTAGCTTAGGGCCAGACTCAGAACTCTAATGAAACAAATTCTGTTCAGGACTGCAAGAGGATTTTACTGTGGGTAATATAAACCAGTGCATTTTACATCACTTAAATATTAATAAAATCACTAACAGGGAAACCCCAATAAAAACCATGGCAATGGCATGGTGATTATCAATAATGAGACGATTAACTCTTGCAGTAAGTGCACATTTTATGTCCCACTGCGCAGTTACTCCAGTCCCTAGATATCCTATTACCAAATAAACAGTGTTCGCATCAATGGCACACACAGCCAACAAACAGTTTGAATGCTCAGGAGCAGGTGAACGCTTCAGTGAGAGATGTGACTGAAGTGGGATCTCTATCAGGAGGAGAGAGTTTCAGCACTGAAGCACCATTCTGGAAAGCCCTCTCTTCCCAGCCTGCAGGTGTGGAGATAAGCATTGTTCATCAGCTCAGCGTACAGTGAGATAATACAGATTAAGTGGTCAGACAGCCAGTGCAGAAATGAGGAGGCAGGGGTTTTAGCTGGTTATTAGGTGCTGTATTCCTCTTGTATAGCACAAATAATACTTGAAAGTAAAAGATGTGAAATCACCTGAAGTGTTGCCAGTTTTCTTTGACACCGTTTTGTATGCCATGCTCCAAACCTCCTGATGGAGTTAAACATCTCTGTCTGGGGTTAAACGGCAGCGCTGCAGGGAGCAGCAGAGGGGAGGAGAAGTGGTGTTTCATTAACAGCCAAAGATTTGGGCTGTGTCTACTCAAAGCGTGATTCTGCTGCAGACTGAAAACAGTCACACAAGCCCCTTGGAGGGGGTTCTGCTCCCACAGACCAGCTCTGGGACACTGTGACCTGCTCATTCCAGGTTAGCTGTGATCAGAGTGCACACCTGCTCCTGGGTGCACAACATATTCCTGCCCCGTGATGGTGCAGGATCTGCAGTACAAGGCAGTACAAGGCAGAAAAAGTTAAATACTGCTACATTGAGATCTATTCCCTTCCCTTACCATATATTAATATTTTCATATTTAAATAGTAAAAGTAGTGAAGAAAGGACCCTGTATTGGCTTGATAAATAATCATGGCAGAGTAATTAAGGTAGAAATTATTCATAAAGGGTGTCCACAGGAGAGCTGGGCAGGGACTTTGGACAAGGGATGGAGGGACAGGGCAAGAGGGAATGGCTTCCCACTGCCAGACAGCAGGGTTAGATGGGATATTGGGAAGGAATTCCTGGTTGTGAGGGTGGGGAGGCCCTGGCACAGATTGTCCAGAGAAGCTGTGGCTGCCCCTGGATCGCTGGAAATGTCCAAGACCAGGTTGGACAGGGCTTGGAGCAACCTGGGATAGTGGAAGGTGTCCCTGCCCCTGGCAGGGGGCTTGGAACCAGATGATCTTTAAGGTCCCTCCCAATCCAAACCACTCTGGGATTCTGTTAGCATCATTGGTATGTTATATATGAAAGTGATGGCTCAGTGCACCAGAAAGAGCAGGAAGCCCCTGTGCTGTGAGAGAGATAAATTATGAGCTTGTCAGTAAAGGAAGGGCCAATTTTTTTTCTGTATTTATTTACTGGGAGATTAAAACTGTTTTCCTTTTTTTTTTTTCCTTGTGTTCAGACTTGTGGCCTCTGTATCTTGCATGATGTCTCATGCCCTTCTCTTTATGGAGTCATAGCCTGGGGTGCCCAGCACTCAGAAAGCTACCTGCATCTCACCATCTTGGAGGCCTTATGGGAGTCTGTCCTTAATGAATAGTCTGGGATTAATTTTGTTTACCAAGTGAAAAACACATGTTCTATTGTTTTTGTCTGTTTGATGATATAAATCATATTTGTTTCTTCCAAAGTGAAGTCAAAACAAAATATCAAAAATTAAATCAGTATTTTTCTCCTCTTATTGCATGTATGGGAATTGCCTGGAACCCAGCTTGAGTCACAGAATTATAGGGCAAAGTCATGAAGTATTGAGCTCAGGGAAAAAAAAAAAAACAAACCCCACTGACTTCAAAGAAAATGCTGCCTGAATAAGGGTTGAAGAGGAATTGCAGAGCCTCAGTAAGACACAGCTTCAGCAGGAATGGTGCAGTCCTGATTAGGAATTTACAAGCTTTAATACTGGGAACGGCAGAGATCTATTAGATCATACAACCACTCTCACACACCCACTGGGAATCCTGTTTTCTGCTGCATGTTCAGTGCTTCTTCTGAGAGTCCTCAGATGTCCTCTTTCTGGAGGAAATACACTTCTATGTACTATTTTAGGTCTGCCTCTACACACACAGGCACACATACATGAGTTGAAAATCCTTGCATGCATGTCTGAGTATTTTGAAAGGGGAAATATTTACATGTGTACATGTTGTTTTGAAGAGACTATTTCTGTCATGTTTGCTCCAGGGCTCAGAAACTGTCACATTTCCGTGTGAAAGATGGCTGGCAAAGTCTGAGGACGATGGTGAGACCATCCGAGAACTGGTGCCATCTGATATTTTTACTGAAAAGCTTATGAAGGATGGGACACTCAAGCAGATAGAGGAAGAAGTTGAAGACCCTTTAGAAGGTAAAATAATCCTAGGAGTAGGTAGGGATGATTTTTCTGATTTTTTGGAACAAAACATTTGGATGTGTGGTTCAGTGCAATGCTGATACAGCTGTTGACTTTTCTTTCCCCTCCTGTTCTCTGGCCTCTCTCACACCTGGAGCACTTCTGCACAATAACATCATTATTTTCCTGTGGGTCTTTCACAGACACCCTTCCACACCTGTAGCAGTTTCGTGGGTGCTGTAGGAATCTCTGCGATGTGCCGGCAATTTGGACAGACAGCTCCCCACACCCATTGTTTGCATATCTTCTCTGATGCCTAACAAAATTCTTACATCTTGTCTTCCAGGCTGTGTTAACATCTTCACTCGTTTGCCCATCTTCACCTGTCCTGTGCACTCTGCCCCTTCCTTTCCTATCCTGTGAGTCTAATTAATGCTCCTCCCTCCTCCCAAAGTTGTTTTGCCCTGCTGGCCTTCAGGTACAAATGCATAACCTTTAGAAATCTGGGTCACTGCAGCCACCTTCACCTCATTAGAGTGCCTCTCAGGAGGAAAATAAATTTACATTCTGTTCTGAGCCCATCTTATAAAGTGGTGATGGTTCAGTGTTTGGCCTTAGTGGTAACTGAAGCAAGTGAACAAGAACTGACATTTCATCCCTAAATCATTGCTTCTTTGTAAGCACAGCTATTTGTACCTCTTTTTCCTCTAGAAAAGAATCTCCTTTTCACACCCAGAGCTCATTATGTCCTTCAGAGAGGTCATGAACTTCCTTATCCTGAGCAGAGCGAAACTAATTCAGCTGCCATTTTCATTCTTGACTCTTGCATCTGGCAACAAGATGATTCAACATAGAAAATAAGTTCTCTCACTGTTTCATTTCTTTCAGAGTCTGATTTGCATTCACAGTAGAACATTGTCAGGGTGGAAATAATAGGGATTGGTTTCCATTGCCAAGGGAAGAGGTGCCTTGCTGGAAGGAATACTACGGTCCTCCCTCGTGTTAGGAACTATATGGTAGCTCATGGGACATTTCTTTTCCTTCAGGCTCAAAGATGGTTTTAGTATCAATTACTAAGTGGTAAAACACTGGCAAGGGTTGCCCAGAAAAGCAGTGAATGTCTCATTCCCGGAAACACTGCAGCTCAGGTTGGAGGGCACTCTGATAAACCTGTTCTAGTGGAAGGTAGGTTGGACAAAGTGGCCTTTAAAGGTCTCTTCCAACCCAAACAAATTGATGATTCAATGGTTCCATGACTTCTAGATGCCTGCATGACATTTTCTTTAACTTGTTAATTTCTGTTGCTTTACCTTGGATCAGTTACCATTTGTTAATTAACCTAGGTGACTCAGGTTTCCTGTCAAAATCAAAGCCTTAAAACAAATTTTTCACTATGGAATAGAATTTTTAGATAACTGAAGGTTTCTTCTGGCTGAGAGCTAGGGCTAAATTTGGGAACTTCTTTAGATATAAAATATCTGGGACAAGGATTGTATCTTCTGCGTGTCTGAGAGTCCTCATAAATCTTGGGCAGTGACATGGTGTAAATGACAGTGATGGAAAATCAGCTCATGATATTCTGAAGATTTTTTTTTTTATTTTTTTTTTTATAATCGGCTGTGTTTTAGTCCTGGAGGTCTCTAAAATTAGCAAGCAAAGGCCAAAGAGAGATGCATTGACTAATTAGACAATATGCATTGCTTCCTTCATTACTAACATAGCAGTTGCCTCTCAAAGACGGAGCTGTAACTGTAGGACATATGTGAAGAGGCAAACCCGAAAATCCAGCACTGCACGTAGTCTGGTGGATATTCTCAGGTGATGACTCTGATCCATTTCTCAGAGAAATCAATGGAAATCTTTCACGGATGACAAAGCAGAATATGGTCTGTTTTACTGTGAAAGAAGAAAAAGACAATATAGCAATTTTCTTCAATGCTGTTAGCGTACACAGAATCCTAACTAAGACTTTGCGCCTCTTGCTCATTTGCATTGCCCTGGGATTTGCAGGGAGGCATTCTCCATGGCTCATATGCCACGAGGGTAATCAGAGACTTGTACAGTCCCTCATTGTTTTCCTGGAGAGGATGCTTTCAGTAACTGTTTGTTTTCCCCATACAATTGGGAGAAGAGTTGCAAAATAAAAATAGGAGTATTTAACAGGTTTTGTAAAGCACATTACTAAAGGCTTGATGAGGTTTTATTGTCTCATTATTGAGCAAGCTAAAGAGAAAGGGTACTTAAACAACACAGCTCCAACACTTCCTTAATTAAATACTCTCTCAGCAAAAGGACCCAGAAACCTGTTCTCTGTCTGTTTGGGGAATTTATAGAGATACATGCCATTAACTCCTGTAGTAATTGCACATCTGAATTCCCAGTCTTTGTTTATGGAAGATGGAGTATTAAGGATTCACAGCACTGAATGACTTGTTCTCAGATCTATGTCCCTCGAGCCTCCATATAAAAAGGTGCTGAGTTCCCTCACCTCTATCGACTTCCCATCCAGTAATGACCATAATGATTCTTTGCATTTTTAACCCTGAACTGCATGATCAAAGCAACACACAGGCATTAATTAGGTGGAGAAAAGGAAAGTCAGCAAATGTCAGCTCAGGGATTCTCCAGTCTTTGGATCAGAAACCTGAAAAGAAAAACCATGTGGGATTTAAAACCTCTACAGGCGATGAGCAGAAAATCTGGGGAACATTTTCGTAGGTAAATTCAGTATCTAACATGGATCTTAATATTTCATCTGACCAGAAATTGTCTCTGTTTTTTTCTGCAGTTCACACATACAAGATCAGCGTGTTCACTGGGGATATCTATGGTGCTGGGACAGATGCCAATGTTTTCCTAAATATCTATGGAGATCTGGGGGATATGGGAGAGAGAAAACTCAGTAAATCTGAAACAAACTTTAACAAGTTTGAAAGAGGACAGGTACAAATGTAAAGTGTTAATGACACTTTCAGTCTCTCAGTCTTTAACCTATCAAGTCAATGACTGTCTTTATAGGCTGAGTTTCCCTATGAGGGATGAATTGATTGATTCCATTTACCACATTCATTACCTCTTAAAATGCTTTGTATGGATTGTCAGCTGGGTATTACAACTGACAGGCACTGCAGCAAACAGACAGATGTTCCTATGAAGTCACTGATGGACAAGTCATGAGCTTGGTCCATGAAAACTGGCTTGAGCTGTGAGCTGCAGATTCCCACAGTGCCTGTGCAACTGATTTGCATGTACACAGTACATGCTGAAATTCACCTCAAAACTTGATAAATTGATGTGGCTTAAATTGTGTCTGTGTTTGAGAAAATAAGACCAAAAGTGATGCTCTGTGGTCACCCCACGAGTCACTTGGATAAAATTGTGGCAAGGATTGTTTTATCTGGATTGTTCATACAAATCTAACTGGATTAAAAAGGGAAGTATACTTAAACTTTAAGATCTCCTAGGATTTCAATATTCTAACTGGTTGTAAAAGTGGTGCTTTTTGCACCTCCCCTCCTAGCAGAAGCAGGCTTTAAAACACTTCCCTGAAGATCAGTTTTAGCTTACAGATATGCCTCTATAGACTTCTGCAAAGCTTTTAGCCAAACACCATCCTGCAATATGGAATTTAAACATGTGTTCTGTAGTCTCCCTTTTTTGCTTTTTTCCAGTAGATGGTCTGTTGAGAGTTTGTTAACTCAATCCACTGCTCTTGAACACCCTGCAGGAGGACACGTTCACAATAGAGGCTGTGGACCTTGGCATTTTATACAAGATCAAGATCCGTCATGACAATAGCATGATCAGTCCTGACTGGTTTCTGGAAAAAGTGGAGATCCTGGATGAAACCACAGAGGAGTCGTTTGTTTTCCTGTGTGAGCGCTGGCTCTCTAAGAAGAAAGAGGACAAAAAGATAGAGCGTACACTTTACGAACAGGTACAGTTATGGCTCAAGGCAGATTCTACTGCTACTCATAAAAATAAAATTACTGAATATCTGGTTGAAGTCCAAGGTAGCTCATTAGGGGCTCAGAGGGCTTTTGGCTTGTCCAAAATGAATTTTTGATTTTCAGACAAGAGCTGAAAGTAAGGCCACTCTCAGCCCATTATCATTAGCTGTGTAATTTGCAATTTCAACAGAAAAATCAAGGAGTGTAAGTGGAACACTTCAGACGAGAGTTCACTGCCTTGCTGATACACAGCAGAGTACATTTCCCTGCTGCTGTACTTGCTATGCCCACAAAACAGGTTAGTAATGGGTCCCACTATTCAAAGTCCTCCAACCAGTATATTGGGTCCTTTGACTTCATGCTTGCTTGGACTGGATGTTTTTTTCTTTTCAGATCTCTATTCCACCACTGCCAGACATAAAAACCCTGGCCTCTTTGCTACCACTCAAAGCACCAAACGTTTTTTAATGACATGTCCTTTCTACTTGCACACTCTCTACTGCTTATCAGCCTAGTGTAGCTAATTGGAATTCGAGGTACATGCTCTAATTAAAATTAGCAAACAAGATTAATAGACTTCTCTTATTCTATACAGTGAGACATAATAAAGCAGCTGATTATAAGTTCATTTTACTTAAGGAGTTCACTTTACGGAGTACAGTGACATTTTAATTGACAGTTACCACTAAAATGATCACCAGTGGAATTGGCCCAGGCTCATCCTGAATGCAGCAGAGCGGATGTAAGAGGAGTTACACCACGGATGAGTGTTGCCATATGCTGCCTCATAAAACTGCAGCACACCACGTTATGAGTGCTTGTGGACATGTTTGCCCTGTTGCTTATATCAATTCATAATGAGGGAAAACTAATCACTCCTATTTTTTTAATTATTTGACTGTGTGGTAAGAGCCTCACATTTATTGGGCAATGACATCAAACGAATTGTCAGTAACTCTTCAAACACAATTGGTGTTTCCCATCACTCAACTTTGCAGTACCTCTGCCTCTGATGATTTTTGACCTCTACCTAAGGAGCAGCCCTGGGAGAAGGACCTGGGGATGCTGTGGGTGAGAGCTGGACCTGCCCCAGCCCTGAACCCCCCACGCCCTGGGCTGAGCTCCCAGCGTGGGCAGCAGGGGAGGGGGGGGGATTCTGCCCCTCTGCCCCCTCAGGTGAGACCCCACCTGCAGAGCTGCCCCAGCCCTGGGGAACAACAGCACAAGGAGCTGGAGCTGCTGGAGCCACTCCAGAGGAGGCCACAGAGATGATCAGAAGGACATAGAAGCTCTGCTGTGGGGAAAAGTTGAGGGAATTGGGATTGTTCAGCCTGGAGAAAAGGCAGCTTTGGCATGACCTAATTGTGGCCTTCAAGTACCTGAAGGGAGCTGACAAGAAAGATGAAGGGAGACGATTCACAAGAATCTGGCTTGACAGGACAAGAGAGAATGGGTTCAGATTGAAAGAGAGTAGGTTTAGATTTGGTATTAAGAAAAAATTCTTCCCCATGAGGGTGTTGAAATACTGAAACAAATTGCCCAGAGCAGCTGTGGCTGCCCCATCCCTGGTAGTGTTCAAGCCCAAGTTGGATGGGGCTTGGAGAGACCTGGTCCAGTGGAAGGTGTCCCTGCCCATGGCAGGTTGGAACAAGATGACCTTTAAGGTCCCTTCTATGATTCCATGAGCTCTGGCACTGCTCCATTGATCTGAGTTTCTACTGCTCAGACAGGTAGCCCAGAAAATGTCACAGCTTACAGGACATTAGGTCTATTATATTTCCTTTTATTATAAACACACATCCAAAATGGCCTGTCCAGGTTACCAATGAAATAAATGAAAGACCACCAGTACAATACAAGTCACATTTATTTGAGCTATAGTGATCAAAAAGATACCTGGGGGACTACAGGGATTTCTTCTCCTGTTGTTCATGGGAACAACTGACAACACTTGAGCACTCAGCTTCATTACCCTCCCCAACATGCCTCCCAACCAGAGCTATGAAGGCGAGCGGAACAGCCTGGATGGCTCCTCCCTCAGCATGTCCAGCCAGGACAGCAATGCCAACCTGAAGGAGCCCAAAAAATCCAGCTTGGTCAAGGCAGCAGAGGAAGGCTCATGTGAGTGATCGTGCCTGAGTGTTTGGTTGCATGCATCCATGTGCTCTTGGCTTTCAGTGCTTAAAAGTCTGTGTCTATCCTGCTGAAGAGCAAGGAGAGGTAGAACAGCAAATTATTTCTCCTTTCCTTGCACTGTGACTTCTTTGGGAAAGGCTATATCAGGGCTTGTGTTTCTGTGTCTGTTGCTTTTCCTACAACTCTTCGACCCTAACAGTGGAATAAGTCATGAAGTTCGCAGCAAATTCAGTGTCTGTTCCTTTGACTTAATCAAGATGGCAGTTCAAGATAAAATATTATTTAATTTTAATTTAAATGTGATTTATTTTAGAACCCTTCAGGTTTTTTCTTATCACATATAGCGGGCATCACAATAGCTGTCATGTTGGTCTAGTGGAAGGTGTCCCTGCCCCATGGCAGCGCGGCTGGAATGAGATGAACTTTAAGGTCCCTTCCAACTGATGCTTTTCTATGATTCTATTATTTTATGATTTATATACCCTTTTTGGGGCTACCTCTGTGTTCCAGGTCAATGACTTTTCAGCTAAATTGAACCTACAGTTTTCTGATATCGTACATGGGGCTTTTAGCTTTAGATTAAGATTTTAGATGTATGATTAGAATACTGTGTTGCATTGACTAACTGGGCAGCAGCTGCATCACACTTACTGTCTGTCTGTGTGCTCTTAATCCACAGCAAGTGCAAAATGATTAAATTTACCATAAACTTCTATGGTAAACGAAGAGTAAATTATGGAAGTTACCTCAGAGATTTAAGATAACTATCCAGGGGACTCACACAGAGTACAAGGGTGCTCACACAGGTGGTTTGCAGCTTCTCTGATGCCCGATAGCTTGCTGTGGTGTGATACCTGGGTTGCACATCCTGTACCTTTCATTTGGGAAGCAGATGTAATGCTGCACATGGCTAAACCTGGTCTGCAACCCATGTGTCTTGGGGCCGCCCTTGTTTTGTAATCCCACATGGTGCTCAAATAAAAAATAAGTGATTTCCATGTTCTTTCTGATATTACTTCTGTGCTGTGACAATGGATAACATCTGCCATGCTGGCATTCCATGTAGTTTCACAAATAATGGGTAAAATACCATCATCTCCCATGAGAACCCCTCTCAGGCAGAGCTAGGACAGTTCCCATCATCCCCATTGTGCCAGGGTGGTCTTTCTTCTCCAAGTCCTGGAGCTTGTCATCACCCCTATCTCTGCTCCGTGACATGGCCTTGTTAAGGAAAGTGTTTCCTGCAGGAATGTCAGATAAGATGGACTGGGTGAGCCAACGGCCACCTCCTGAGCTGGATAAAGAGCCGGCTCAGCTGGTGGACTAAGGAAGTGGTACTGGGAGTTGGCTGGGAAAGGGAGTGACTTTTGTCACTCAGCCAAGTCCTGACTCTGCCATGATCAAACTGGCAAATGCCCTTAAGGGGCAGAAGGTGGAGGATGAGAGGATGGTGCTCAGCAAAAGGTGGTCTTGGCTAGGATGATGTGTAGGTCTGAACTGGGAACCATCCCCTGCGCTGGAAGACAGCCCTGGAGATGGCATGGATAGATCCCTGAGGAAACCCACCCCCACTGAGAGGAGAATACGTGGTCTCGAGCAGCCTGAACCCTGTGCTGATGCTCAAGGACAAAAGGAAATGGGCTGGAGCACCTGTGTGTCCTGCTTTGGCCACTTGCCCCAGGTTTTGTGTTCTCTCATGTCTGAAAAAAGGGAACCATGAGTCCCAGATAAAGAGTGAGACAACAGGGAAGGAATATAAACTAATTTAATGATCCCTTTTCCAGTTTTCAGAGGAAAGAACAGCAAGGAATGTTTCCCACTCTCTGATAGTAAGCTATATCTCTGTATCCATTATTTAAAGTGGGAAATTATAGTTACTCATAGTTCTTGTCTCTTTTTTAAAGGTGTTTCAACTATTTTGGCTTAAGGATCAGCTAGAAAGGCTGGTAGTTCTCTGTCACAGGAGAACAAGACAAAACCTGTATAAAAGAAAATGTCCTTATTCAAAATATACTTTATTTAAAAGTCTGGAGATGTCCTAAACGTGACCCTTTGATATATTCTTATAAAATCTGCCTTGACTACAGCTAAACCCTTTTTGCTGCTAAATGCATTGCATATCATTGTGCTGATGCACCCACTGGAATGTAAATTATACCATAAATGGGAGGATAAATCTTGCCTAATCACCAGCTCATTTTGTGTTGACACACAAAATCCTCAAATTGGAGCTGAATGAATCTTTTTGGGTTCTGCTCTGTCCAGAGGTAAGGACAGATTTGATCAGCATGAATTCATGCCTTTCCTGATGTTGCACAAGTATTCTGAGTCTGATGGGAATTTCTAGCACAAGCCCCACCTCAAAAATGGTGTTAGTCATCATAAAGCCAAATGAGATGTCAATCTTGGGTAATTTGAAAATCAGCCAAGTTTTTTTATGGTTTTTTTTTTTAAATTTATAAACCTTCTTTTTTTTTAAATCAGAAAAGTGATGATGAAGCCAGGCTGTTTTGAGTCTGTGACGAAGCAAGTTTCAGAGCTCTGAGTCTTGTCAGAGCTGTTTGAACAGCCCTGCACAAATGTTCTGAGAAATCAAACGAGTATTCAGCGACTAATTCTGCACCGCCTGCTCAGCTTACCCAAATGAGCTTTTGGAAAGCCCTTGAAAAGCAGTCTGGCACTTCCTCCCTTTTAACAGCTGAACTGAAATTTCTGAAAACCACAGAAAAACAACCTCCTCTTTTACCAAGCCTTGCCCTGAAGGTTTTTCCCCCAACCAAAATTATTATGCAACACATAGAATTATTGAGTGACTTAATATTGAGAACAAGGATTGTTCTCTTCTCTCTGGATTTGTACAGGGATGGTGAAACCCTGAGCTGCCCCATAGATCACACAGCAATCCTTGAACAAGGCACAAAGGAGAGCATCTGTGGTTGTTCTGGGACATTCAGTCAGTGATGGCTTACCTTGGAGTCAGCACAGATTTATTTGGCTTTATTGAATGGGGAGTGTAAGATCACTTTGGCCTAATAGCCTGTTTAAGATTTAGGTGCTCAGACTCATCTTCAGGAAGGTCTCTTGGTGTCAATAAGGATTCAAGCCTTTTGCTGTTCTGTCATCCATTAGGGAGCAATCTAGACTTATGACCTCCTGGCAGCCAGTAGGGCTGTCTGGGGAAATTAACCCTTGCAGAATTCAGTCCCAAGAGCACCATGGGAAAGTAGTCTCCAAAGCACACTTGTAGCCCAACAAAGCATGATGTTATTGCTTCTCCAAATGAATTCAATGGGATGTGAACGTATTTGGCATGCACAGCTGTTCCCTCTGATGGGATGAGTCCCTGTTTTTCTCCAGTCTTGTACAACTGCACATGCGTGTGAGTTTTCTGATGGACAAACCCCTCTTTGTCACAGTGATCCCGTACCACATCACTGTCACGACAGGCACCGAGTATGACTCCAGCACCGACAGCCGCGTCTTCATCATCATCATGGGCCCTCAGAAAGTGCAGACCGAGAGGCTGTGGCTGGATCTCCCAGAAGGAAAGGATGAGTTTGCAGATGGCTCTGTGGAGAAATTCTCAGTTTGGGGCCTGGATGTTGGGGAGATCAAAAAAGTGGAGGTATGTTGTGAACGCAGCGTGAGTGCTGGAGGCATATGAAGTACATGGACAAAGAAAGCACGTGGTTCTGTTATTCTTAGCAGTGAAGGAAAGGCTCTTGGGTCTCAAACAGATGTAAACAGGACTGGGCTGAAGAGATTTCGCATGTCTCTGAACCTGTAAATAAGTATGCTTTACTTCGCACAAAACCAGGATCCTCATGAGGTGGAAGATAATTGTGAATTGTAAAGCTACAACATGTCCCAGCTTTGTCCCATTTCTGGCACTGCTTTTTCTTACTCTGTCCCTTCTATTGCCAGATGCAGTGAAGGTTCCCAGGATGCACTTCGTCATCAGTCTTCTTCCTAGATGAATTTTTTCACTACTTCCAATTGGGTTTCATAAATTGTGAGAAACACATCTTGTATAATTTCCTAGCTAAACATGAAAATTGTTTTCACAGCTTGGAGGACACAGGGTTAGAGAAGAAAATTAATCATAATTTGTAAGTAATGTGTGCAAATAGATTTTGGTACAGGAACCATTTTTTCTGCTACGGCTCAGGGAGACACAATTTGCATAGACTTTCCATCCCTGGGCTTAAACTTCACATGAATATTCCAGAGTGTTTATGTTCATCATTCTTGTTTCATATGGCAGTTCCATCTCCTGAAATCTTGCTCCAGCCCCTCAAGTACTGAAACCCACACTACCTGAGGACTCCAGGAGCCTATTTAATTTTATTTTAACCCCATGCTCTCAGTGGAAGTAAACCTACCTGTCTATGTGTGTGCTTGTATAACTGGAAAGAGACAAGAGAAAGAGAGAAATCCTAACTAATAAGAAAATCTTTGCAAGATTTAACTAATAAACAAAATCTTTACATCCTAAGAAAATCTGTATGTCCTGTTGTCACAGCTGAGAGACTGAGTCACTCGCACTACCTTTCACTCAAGCAATGAATTCTGACATCTTGAGAAATCTCTGTGTCAGATTTGAGTTTATTATCAAGCCATTTCCTTAATGCACTCCAAGTGCCTGGTTATTATGTATATTAGTGGCACTTTCTATCTGGCCCATCTCGAGGTCAAACTTTAACAGCAAAGCAAGTGTACCAATCCTTCTCTTCTGGACTGTGCACACATGGAAACAGCTGCGGAGTGGGGCAGAGAGGAAGGAAAATTACAGTATCACCCCTCAGTGTCAGAGAGACAGAAAGAGCAGCCAGAAGAAAGAAATAGAAAGGGATGCTGGAAAAGAGACCATGAGTAGGGTAGGGAATGGGTAGAAAATAGAAGAAAGTAGGAGAATACACTTTGAAACAGGCAGCAGCCAGGCAAAAAGTAATTTGAAAAGGAATACAAAGGCGAAAGAAGATAAAAGGTTGCAAATCAAATGTAGAGAGCTAGAAAAAGAAATAACATATATCTTTCAAGCTGGTGATGTTCTTCTGCTGCTCTTTCACCCCTGTACTCAGTGATCTCACCACTCTGCTGCCTCACCCCTGGCTCACTTCTCCCTTCTGGTTTGTACCTCCCCAGCTCACAGCAGAAGGAGCCACCTGCACCTGGCCTTCTGCCTTCCTTCCTGCACTGCCCTCAGCTTGGAAGGTCCCTTCTTTTGGACCCGTGTCCCAGTGATGACATCGATGTGCTAGTCTGCTGTGGTTGCCATGGCATCAGGCCACATTTTCCTTCTAAAAAATTGCAGTGTTCAGGGACATTGCAGAAAATTACTAGTTATCTACTTGGTGAAAAGTGAGGAACAGTTCGTTCTTGGATTTGGCATTTGTCTGTTTGTGTGGAAGGTGAAAAGTTCTGAATATGAATTACCATGAGAAAGTAGCATGGTATGAGGATTAAGTTTCCAGAAACCCCCTGTATAACCCAGGCAGCAGACTGTATCATTCAGCAGGACTGTGACATTCGCAGCGTGATGCCACTTCTAGTTTGGTATTATGCTCCTGCTACAAATGCACTCCACTGAAAGTAGAAACAGTAGAACACGAAGTAATTTGAAAGGAGCACATTTATTCCTGTCTTGTTAGCCTACAGATATAATGTTTACTACTGGTCTACTTTAATAGAGATGCTGGCTTGAAAATAAATAGCACAAGTTATATGGTGTTGACACTTAATACTGTGTTTTTAAAACAAGTTTTAATATTTCTTCTCCTAATGAATGAAAGTATCTCAGTTCCCAGACTGTTGTTGCTGTGGAGAGACAAAGGTTTGTTTAGGAGAGCCCTGTATCACTTTGCTTTTATAAACTTCTGGTTCAGGGCCTTTCTCCATCATGAACACAGAGGAAAATCAAGGACACATAAATGTTGCAAGTGCAAGTCCAGTCTCTCAGTGACTGGGGACCTGGCCCTCAGGTCTCTCTAGCATTCTCTGAGCCTTCTTTCCACAGAAATGCTCTCACCTTCTCCCTCTGCCGCTGTGCTCAGTTTCTATGTGATTGTGAGCTGCTCTGTACATATTGTGCATCTCAATCTCAGTGACGTGCAGGCCCTCGAGGACAGCAGAAATAAGTAACAAAGGTTTTCAAACAGCCCAAAAATCTACCTGCCATTGAAATTCTGTCATTCTAATTTAGTTCAAACATCTCAGTCCAAATCATTTGTTATGATACTGATATGCACGTCCAGGCTATGCTGCTGGTGTGGCCATGGCTTGGAGATTATTCACTGTATTGGCACGGTCTGTCTAAAGATTTGCCTGGAATTGAAAGTCAAATCCTGGTGCTCTGCTCCTAAAATCCAGCCATAAGGAAGACTTGGCTGACACTGATTGAATTTGCCCCAGAATTTACATTCTTCTTGAGGTCCTTGGAAATGTAATTGTGGACAGGTTCTCCAAGGCAGCTGCATGCACAGGTTATTACCTTCTGGCCTGTTGCTGATATAAAAGAAGTTAAAGTTTGCTCTGAAAATGTGGCACCTAGCAATGTCTTGGAATGATGCTTTGCCCAGGCAATTTGTCATTCCCACCCCTGGAAGTGTCCAAGGCCAGGTTGAATGGGGCTTGGAGCACCCTGGGACAGTGGAAGGTGTCCCTGCCCATGGCCAGGAGGGTTAGAATGAGATGGGCTTTGAAGTCCCTTCCAGACCAAACTGTTTTATGATTCTATGATTTGGGCAGATGGGAGTGTGCAATGAACCCAAAAGACCAGCAAATTTTATTAGGCTCAATTGGATTTTCCCTCCAGGTGTTTTGTTCCTGCTTCACTGCAGAGCCCTGAATATGGCCCTGAACTTCCCCACTGCCTCGTCCATGCCATTCTCCAGCAAAGAAAGACCCTCAGAGAGGTTTTGGGCTTGGAGAAGTTCTGCCAAGCTGGCAGAGAGGGAATGGGAAGGCAAGTGTTGTATTCCCATTCACCTCACACCCCAAGAATCGGAGGATTAATGCATCCATTGTAGACTTGAATTTCCCTAGTGGTTAGCTCTAATTTTCTGCAGCTGCACAGACATTAGTACAGCAATAATACTCCTAATAGCAGTGATGGCTGAGACCGTCAGACAGAAAATATCACTTGTTTTTTGGAAAAAATAGATATACCACAGATACATCACCCTAGATGAGTCTGCTATTAAGAAATTGCTTCCTGAGCCTCCCTAAATATCCTAATAATTTAAAAACAAAAAACAGTGAGAACTAAGGACCTAATTTTCCTAGTAATGACACAAACAACACTTTCTCTGAAAATAAGGAAGTGCAGGTCGGTGTTTTATGGACAGGTAGCTTATTGGAATGACTGTCTGACCAAGGTTCATACATCAGCCTGGATACATGATTTTGCTTCCAAGTCTGCCCCAGGTTGAATTACCCACGTTCTTCAAGAGGGACACATGCAGGTTCTTGGAGAAGTTTACGCTGTCAGCATCATTTTGGTGCTGATATACCTGCAGGAACACTGGCTCTTGCCAGATTCATCTCCAGGTGCGCACTGGCTTTCACAAACTCATCCCTGCACACTCGTGCAATGGCTCTGTATTTCTCCAGGACCTCTGCCACTGCTACAGCCACCTCTAGTATTCTTCCTTTTTCCGCTTAAATTTGGTCAGGAGCCCCTTGTTCATCAACCCTTGTGTGACTTCCTGGTGTCCAGGACAGATCATTCTTGAGCCTGGAGGAGGTGGTCCTTGAAAATCAAGCAGCTACAGATGCAAGCTCTGTCTGTTGTCTCCTGTACAAAGACAGAGCTTTTGCAGTCTGAGGAGATGGGAAGCAGAGAAACAGCTTCATAGATACAGCTCACTGATATGTGGATTTGTGAGGGAAGTGCTTGTAATGATATGTGTGGGTGTTTGCTGAGCTGCATCTTTCCACTTGGCTATAAAGCTTTGAATAATCACTTCCAAGTGGAGTGACAGAAGTGGAAAGGCTTGTAAAGGTGGAGAAATGTGTCTGCTGCCAACTGTAAATGAGCATATAGAGGTCAACGGAGCAGGAGCAGAGTAGCAAGAGACTGGACATGTTTTCATGTAGGTCAGTCCAGTCTACCTTGCTTTTCTTTCAGACTGGCCTTCCCTCATGCACAGCAGCTGATGACCTGAGCTCCCTTGCCCATGGCAATGGCACTGTTTCAGAGCTCCTTCCAATTCCTTGTGGAATGGTTTGCTGTGGTGGTGTACATAGAGTCTGAGTCCTTCACTGCTGGGTGAGTCGCCCTCTCCCAGAGAAATCCCCTTTCCCCAGGAGGTGTTTTCTCTCTGGCCCTCACAGGTGGGGCATGACGGCGCTACCCCCGAGAGCTGCTGGATGATGGAAGAGCTCACCATCATCGTGCCCACCAAAGGCGTCATGTACAACTTTGTCTGCAAGTGCTGGCTGGCCAGAGACAAAGGTGATGGGCTCACTTCACGAATCCTCAGCATCCTGGATGCAGAATGTGTGAATGTGGGCGTCAAGGTAGGCATCAGGTTCTCTTTGTGTCTTTAGCTGCTTCAGGGACCTCTGCCAACAGAGGTCATGTGTCAGCAGCTCTCTGACTTCTGCAAGTGTCTTGAGCCTTTTCTTTGCTTTCATTTCCTGTGTTATTTAATTAGCAAAATCCTTAGGCATGTTTCAGAATCGTGGCTAAAGTTTAGAGCACTGTTTAGTAAGGCTGGCTGGACACAGTCAT
This sequence comes from Pardalotus punctatus, assembly GCA_013400915.1. Classification (NCBI taxonomy): domain Eukaryota; kingdom Metazoa; phylum Chordata; class Aves; order Passeriformes; family Pardalotidae; genus Pardalotus; species Pardalotus punctatus. The sequence goes on from VZTX01029422.1 coordinate 85,468, forward strand.
GGCACAGAAGGAAGGGCAGAGCAGGTGGGACACAGCTCAGCAGCCTGTCCTCGTCTTGTCACCCTCTGAATCACCTGGTACCCATAGAGTGGGAGCAGCTTCAAGGCAAGAGAAGGCTTCTAACTCATCAGATTAGAGCAGTGGAAATATTTTAATATTTTAATCTCTCCATACTGTGGCTACATACCAAATTTTCTAATAGGGGACAGCGAAATTAATAATCACTGGAAGTTGTTGAAACATGAAATAATTTGTAAGACTGATCTTTGGTGAGAATAACTGATTAAAGTTGAAGCAGTGATGAATAAAACTCTATAGTCTTTTCACTCATATATATGAATTTTGAAGTAATATCTGCTATGCCATATTTCAAACAAGTACAAATTGGAAAGCTGAGCTATGCTGATTTTGGATGTAAGATTTGTAGCAGAAATAACAGTCTGGATGAATGTGATAATAACGCTGTGTTTAAATACCTGTGTGGCAATTTAAAATCTCTGTAGATGTGCTTCTATTTACAGTCAGGTTACACTTTCGTAGTACATTATTTTTTCTTTATGCTGCTCTTGATTCCCAAGCAAAAGATATTCTCCTGAAATCTTTCTTGTTCCCCAGACACGCAAAAACTTAATAACATTTTTATCATTTGTGAAGGATTCATCAAATCATTGCAGATATCAGTGGTGGAATTGACCTAAGAGGGTATAAAAACCTACCTCAGACTTATTACCAAGGTTAAAACCAATATCATAAAAATGTCGCATCTGTCATTTAACCTCCTGGATGAGGTTTCCAAACTCCTGTTGGTGAGCTGATGGCTTGCCCATAGATTGAAGTGGATGTTAATGAAGATTTACGTTCAGTCTTCCTTTAAAAGCACAATCCTGAATATTTATTTTCATAAGCATGCCAAAAATAGACATATCTAACTACAATTTTTTCCCTATGATGTTGGGCCAGAAACTTGATGGGAGATTTAAAGGAAATCCAGGGAGATGCTTGGGACATGAAACCAGAAGTGAGCATTTAACATTCTGATCAGTCTCCTAGTCAAGGGAATTTGGGACTGTTCCCTCATAAATAGCTGTAGTTAGAAACTGAGTCTTACAGGTTTTTTTAGAGTTCAAAGTCAAGTGATAGGTTTAGCATATTGGCAAGATTAATACTTTTTTATTTGTCTTTTTCTTGGCTTTTGTGCAGCTGTATGTACCCATTTAATTTTCTTTTTGGCTTGATATTCCCTCCTTTTGCTTTAAATTGAGTATTTGCCTTCCCATACTTAGAGAAATTACTCGGTGTCCACCACAGACATTAAAAGCCTTTAATGCATTGGTGAAAGAGTTTTTCTTCTCCTTCCTATAAAAAAATAGGATGCATTGCTAAGATTTAAAATATGTGTGGATGAATATGCAATGAGCAGATTACTCAGGTTCAAACAAATGTGAAATTTTTTTTTATTGTGTTATTCCTTTGCACTGTTTATTTATGTCACAACCAAAATTCAGGCCAATAAAACTGGCCTAGCAGTGCACTATTTGAAATAGGTTTTTCTGGGGCTGTTTCTTGATATTCTTCCACATCTTAAATCCAGAAGTCTTGCTACCATAGCTATGATCTTGAAAGCATCTAAGTGGCCTAGAAGTCTTAAAACTCCTAACGGCCATTGGGACTTGCAGATTTTTGACATATCTATGCTGAGTCTTATTGTTCCTATGTCAGGAGAAAAGAACAAAATTAGTCTACTAAGGTGAAAATTACAAAAAACATCTTTTCACCAACTGGCACACCTTCAGCGCACACAAGATCTGGGAAGACTCTGCATCTGTTGCAGCAGTGAGCAGCCTCTTGCAGAACAGGATAGCTGAATTTTTGTGCTACAGGGAGTGTTGTGATTTGAAAACCTCCAAACTATTACTGATCTTGGAATAAATGTTGTCCAGATGAACACTGAACTTTTGGGGGAAATGTTTTGCAGCAAAGAAAAAGAAAAAAATGTTCATTTGGGAGACTTTTTTTTTTAAATTAGCACAGGTTTGGTGCAGTTCAGAGGTCCAGAGGGCTTGGAGGTGACCAGGCAGAGATACTGGTAGCAGAGAGCTGGAGACCCAGCTATTGATGTGATGGTTGTGACTCCTGCGAAGGAGCAGCTTAAGAGGTCTTCATCACTGGTGTTGCAGTAGGACAAGGGATAATGGGTTTACACTGAGGGAGGGTTGACTTGGATCAGACAAAAGGAACAAATTTTTTACACTGAGGGTGATAACACACTGGTGTGGTTTCCCCAGAGAAACTGTGGCTCCCCCATCCATGGAAGGGTCCAAGGCAGGGTTGGACAGAGCTTGGAGCAACCTGGGATAGTGGAAGATGTCCCTGCCCATGGCAGAGGGTTGGAATGGGATGAACTTTAAATGTCCCTTCCAACCCAATCCATTCAGTGATTCTGTGATTCAGATATTGTCACAGTGAATGTGTCTCTTTCTAGGCTGAGAAAATCTGCAGAAAGAGTCATAGATGAAAAGTCCTGTAGTAAGTTTTGATCTCTAACTTTGCCTCTGAAAACAATGGTGTGGAGAGGAGCCAAGAAGTTGTGTTGCAGCCTTTTCTGGCAAGGAAGTAGATCTCCATGGAAGTCTGTTACCCTGTCTAGCATGGGTTAAGGACAGCTGCTTAAATGAGGCCTTCTGATTGTTTCCAATCCTTGCCAGGTCCTCTATGAAGCCACAGTTGTGACTGGAGACATCGAAGGTGGTGGTACCGATGCCAGTATTTTCATGACTGTCTTTGGATCCAATGGGACCACCGAGGAGATGCAGCTGGAAAAAAATGGAGACAGGTACAATAACTGTAATTTTTGTTGGGTGGAAGTGAAGTGATGACAGATTTTAGTGTCAAGTCAAGAAGCCCCTGGGGCTCTGATTGTGCTCCCACTGAAGAACAAATATTTACTCCCATTGACTTTATAGATTCAGAGCTGGGCCCCCTGTAAATGTTTCTGTCAGATATTTAGCGAGCAAAGCAAAGGAGAGCACTGTATAGCCAGCAAAACCACACTTTACCATTTGTACAAGTTTTGTTTAACCAGCTCCTCAGTGGCTTTACAGATAAGCATCTTGAACAAAAATATGAAGTCCTGCATTGTCTCCAAGAGCTGTCAATATTTACCAGGAGTGCACTGGGAAATGGATGGATGGTGGCACACAATGCTGCACTGCATGCCCTGATTTTACTAAAAAGGTGAAATCTCATGTTTCCTTCAGGAGAAACAGCTAACAAACCCTAGTCTGACACCCGTGCTTCTGTAAGCCAAAAAACCCACACATGCCACCACTCATCCTTTTCCCGATGCTTTCCTGTTCCTTCCTAGCACCTTCCTGAGTACAGAAAGCTGTGGCATGCTCAAGAATCAACCTTCTTTTAGTGACAGGCTTCACTGCACTTAAATTTAATAAATTTACTACCTCTGATCTTATTCAGCAAAGCACCCACAGAGCATAAGAAGGGTGGGAGCTTTTGGCCACAGGGCTGGAGTTCAGCTTGCTGAGGGGATGCTGGATAACTGAAGATAAGGTGCACCTTGCGCAGAGGTGTTTGCCCAGGGGATGTTTTACTTGAAGCTGTCGTAGCAGAGTGGGTGTCTGGACAAGTACAGTTAAGACTGAGAGCCTCGTGTTTAGTTAGTAACAAGCACAAGCCTTGTTTGTTGTGAAAAGAAATGCAGCAGAGGTGCTGCTGAGTAAAATGGCTGTGAGAGACATAGCTGAGTCATGCAGAATACCACAGCTCTTGGTGCTGCTCCCTTCACAGACAGACATCCAACTTGTGGGGAAATGGCCCTGGGTTATGGGGCAAGTGTGGCCATCAGTGACCTCTTACAGGACCCTGGGCAAGCCCAAACTGGCATGTCCTCCCCTGATTTAATCCTAACACTCAGTTCTAGAAGGTGGGAAAATGGACCACTGCTGTTTGAATTCAGAAATTAAGCAGATTTCACATCAGGGTACATCAACCAAAAACCTCTAAAGGGGATCAAGACATCTCCAGCCTCTCAGTCTTGCTGCATCTGGTGAGGCAAGTCATACCCTTAAACCTTGTGGCCTCTAAAAACCCATCCCATTTGTCTACATGGGGGAGATGGACAATCTCTGATATAAGACTATGAAAATGCAATAAAGGAAAACTGAAAAGTCTCTATGTAATTAGCTGTTTCAGTTGTCATCTGACAGTAGATCTGTGAAAGGTGTTGAAAAATCATCGAGGCTGTGTAAAGAAGAAGGAAGTGTAAGGCAGAATTCTTATTATGTTAACATCCACAGGATGCTGTACTGTTCTACTGACACATCTCTGCTAGATGGAGGTGCTCTGTATCACACCTCCAGCTGTACAGAGCTCTTGTCATCTCATTAGCACCCTCTGCAGCGGACATTCATGTCCCCAAATTCACATCCTGTCTGTTTCCACACCGCTGCCACCAGTCTTCATTCAGCTGTTAACAGCACAGGCTTCCCTGGCTCTTTTCCACACAGAAATCTCTCCAGCCCTTGCACCAGCAGAGCAGGGATGGGTGACAGCTACTGCAACCAAATGGTAAAAGACACTTCATCTTTATTGGGGCCATCCAGTGCCAATTCACTCACAGCAGCTTAGTGCGTGACGAAGAACCGTCTGTCTAACCTGCCGCAGATTTAAGGCAATTTTCGCTACATTACTGTTATTGCCAAGACCCCTGGGCAATGGAAATATTTATAAGGGCAGGCATGGGTAGGAAAGCTTAATGAAATCCTTTAGATAAATGGTTCAGTGTCCTGAAAAGGGAATAGCAGCAGTCAGCTTGTCTGGCTACTTCTTCCCTTCTCAGTTTTTTTCAGGTTTATGTTCATCTTCATATAAATTAGGGATAGCAAAGAGCTTTTGGGTCACCCAGTTTGTCACTTCGGCAATCACTTCCCTCTAGTACTTCCTTCTTGGAAGTAGCAGGTGAGTATCAGCATTACAAACTTCAAACAAGATATTTACTGAACACAAATAATGTTTTATTTTGCTAGCAGACACTTTAGCTTAGAGTTGCTCAGCCTGGAAAGCCTTGGAGTGAGAGATTTCTATGAAACTTTGTAGGTAATAGTGATTGTAATAAAAACTGATCATAGGATTACAGCATAGTTCAGACTGGAAGGGTCACACCTTTTTCTTAAATAGATGTGGAAATCAATCCAGTCCAGGGACAAAAGTACATTCTATTTCTCACAGTGAGACAGGCTGCCTCTGTATCTGGTACCACAGAAAGATGAATAAGAAAAAGGAGTTTTTCAAAGAGCAAACATAACCCTTAATAATGAGAAATGGACTGGGACCAAAATGCCCTGTCCAAATGCCTCTGGGAGTGCAGAGAAAGCAATGCCTGGATGAAAACTGAGAAGCTTGAGCCAGCCCCTATTGCTAACATCTGCGGCTATGCATGCTTAGATAATGGTGTGAGTATAATCACATTTCGTCCTGCAGGGGGTAATCTGAACAGAGGTTGGTAAAGAAAATGTTTTTTTTCCCCACATTCTGGCACTGCACAGCTATGGGAGGTTACAAGCCTTGCCAGGAACGAGATATCATAATTATGGATTGTTTCTATTATGGCAGTGGCCACATCTTGCAGGGCTCTTCCCAAACCTCTCAGCACACTCAGGTAATTCCCCCACAAGGAGAAGTTTGCATGAAGGAGGAACTTCAACAGCAGAGTGGTTACTGTGTGCTTGGTAGACCCCCTGGATTTGGCTGCCATTCTCTTTAGCAAGGTTTGGATTTCCAACTCCAAGAACTGAGCAGGTCTCCAGAGTATATGTGGGGCAAACTGGAAGACACACTTGCTCTGAGCGGAGTAATATTGAGCCTAAGGCAGCACTTTCACTGAATCAAGGCATTCCTCCTAGCACCAGTGGTGCCAAGAGGGAGGGCAGGTACAGTCCTAGCCAATGTAATCTTTCGGAAGCATGTTAGCTGTTTTTTCTCTTCTGCTTTCTGCTGATTGCTCTGGATGAGCAGTTCCTGCACATCCTTGTGCCTGTACACAGCAGCCACGCGCTGGGGAAGATCTTTCACACAAGGTTACACAAACCCTCCCTGGTTCTTACCAGAGGCAGAGACAGTTTGCAAATCCAAATCCCACAAATTCATGAGGCTGGTTTTGTCGCCATTCTAACACAATTTGCCTGTGCTTACTAAACTTGGGATTGGGCTCTGACCTGCAATCCTGGTGCCGCATTTCGCTGAGCTGCAGCAACTGCCTCTCTCCACGACAAACACAAAGTTTTGCGCTGCACCTCAGGGAAAGGAGATGAGGCGAAATTATTTTGCCTTCTAGTTGGAACCGGCCAAGCAAGTGGGCAGCTGCCAGGAGGGAGGCAATGTGCAGAAGCCTGACTGTGAGTCGCTATTGTTCTGGTTACAAACAGAACGGTAATGTATGCCACAGGCTGCCTGGAGCAGCTCCAGGTGGGCTGTGTTTTCCAGGAAAGGAGGAATCCCTGTCAAATCTGCACTGAGGTGTCTTGCCAACAGCAGAGTAGCTGGTGCTTGCAGGGCAGGAAAGCTCAAGTCCAATAAAGAGCACTCATAAACTTTTAATTTGAGGCTGTTGGCATGGCAAGGCCTGCGGCATGGGACGGAGATGCAGCAATGCTGTAAAGCAGCAGGAAACCTCCTCGGTCTTCCAATCCCTGCAGGTTCGAGCGGGGCCAGGAGGACAGCTTCATTATGGAGATTGCCGACGTCGCGCCCCTCAGGAAGATGAGGATCCGGACAGATGGGAAGGGGACACGCCCGCACTGGTTCATGGAAAGGGTAACAAACTTGGCATCACACGTCTCTCACAGCCTGTGTGACCTGGAGCCTCTCAGCCCCTGGCCAAGAGGAGAAAGGCATCCAGTGACTTGTTCTTATTAATTTCCTACTTTTTTTTTCTGTTTTGTTTCTCATGGTTTTTCCTGGCAGGAATTCAGTTGAGAAAGAAGAGAGCAAGGGCAAAAGCTGTGTTGTAAAGCTCTTTCTAGGGTGGAATTGCCACATCTGGAAATGCTCAAAAGGCTTCTGGATGTGGCACACTTGTGGGATATGGTTTAGTAATAACCACTAATGTGGTGCTGGGTTAATGGGCGGACTTGATGATACTGGACATCTTTTTCAACCTAAATGATTCCATTATTTCACCACAGATTCTGTGGTTAGATCTCACTGTCCTTCCCTGCATGAGCCTTGGCTGGTCACCAGGGCACTTGCAATATTTTCTGGTCCCTGGGATGTACCCTCGGCCCCTGCATATCTCTGCCATATGGGAATCTGAATCCATTGGAGGATGGACATTCGTCTGCCAGGCAGAGACACCCTGGGCTGGGAAGGACATTTCCAAATAATCCACCCAGTCAGGGGCATCATCCCACCTCTCCCCTTTCCTTCTCCTCTGGCACACTGGCAGATTTCTTTCTTTTCTTGCTCATACAAGCAAGGTGTCATTTTTATCTTGCATTTAGAATGGAACATGCAAATTGATGGTATTTTTCCCAGACGTCCTACCTTACACAAAAGTGCAGTGCTTGCCTTTTATCTTCACTGACAAACAACCAGCTCTTTGCAAGGGTCACCTCTATCCGGGCAGTCAAAAGTAGTTTGCTTGTTGTGGGTCCCTATAGTTATCTTTCTAAGATAGAGGGGGAATGCTGTTCTGATTCCAGACTATCAGATGTCAGATGTCATTAATGGAGAAACACATCTCTGCCCTTTTCCTTTGCCATGGCTTTTCTGGAGTAGATATTCTGCTGGATTTCTGCATCTTGACCTTTTTATGAGAACAGTTTAAGACCCAGTGGTTTAACCACAGTCAGAAGGAATACTGCATGATTTTTTTATTGGGCCCTTTATCCTTCTTGACTAGTTTACAGCAGTTCTTCTTTTTCCCATAGATTACATGTTTCTAAACACTGACCCTACGTAGCCATGAGTTTTCAGGGAAGTGATGAAATTCACTTTCAGAAGCATTTCTGTGCTGCAGTACCATTTTTACTTCAGCACTCCCACTTCTAAATTTTTTCCTCAGCAGCTGGGGAAGGAGGGGAACTGAAAGAGGGGAAATTTAGGCTGGATATTAGGAAGAAATTCTTCACTGTGAGGGTGGTGAAATGATGGAACAGGTTGCCCAAGGATATTGTGGATGCCTGGAAGTGTTCAAGGCCAGGTTGGACGGGGCTTGGGATAATGGAAGGTGTCCCTGCCCATGGCAGTAGGTGGAACTGGATGAGCTTTAAGGTTGTTTCTAATCCTTAACATTCTATGATTCCATGATGATGCTTATGCAGCTTTTCAAAGGATTAGACCTCCAGCACATATCTTTAGAATAGATTCCACAGATGCACAGTTTTTCTCTCTGTGCCTAAGGAATAACTCAATCTGTTCTGTGATTTGATTCAGATGTCTTGGTCAAACTCCCTTTGTAATTTCTCACATGCCTTCCCCTGAGTTTTATAAATCGCATTCATATAAAATGAAATCAAATAAAGCCTGCTCATCCAGAGACATTTCAGGTCTTGCAACCATGAATCAGCAGTAGAACAAAGACAAGGGATGGCAGCATCTTTAGTTGTGCCTTCCCACCTTGCTGTTGCCTGCTCTGTCCAGACATCCCAAAACCTCAGCCTGCTGGACCATCCTACCAAAAGCAAAGGTTTTCAGGAAAGTGGGCAAAGAGGACTCTCATTTGGACCTATCCAGTGGGCTCATAGCCACCTTCCAGCTCTACAGAAGCCACAGGTGGATGATGCACACAAGAACAGGTCTTAAGAACAGACTTAAAAGGCGGCTTGAAAAAGTGAGGGAGAGCAACTTTTTACTTGGGCAGATAGCAATAGAAAAAGGGGTAACAGTTTTAAATGAAAAGAGAACAGATTTAGATTAGATATTAGAAAAGCTTGGCTGTGAGGAAGGTGAGACCCTGGCACAGGGTGCCCAGATCAGCTGCGGCTGCCTCATCCCTGGAAGGGCCTAAGGCCAGGTTGGATGGGGCTTGGAGCATCCTGGGATAGTGGAAGGTGTCCCTGCCCACGGCAGGGGGTTGAAATGAAGGGTTTTAAAGTTCTTTCCAACCCAAACCATTCTTTTATAATTCTATTATTTTAGAAGCTTTTGAAAATTATGCCCATGGTTTCTATTTTTTAGAGAAGCAGAGCACAGAGGATTTTCTAACTCCAGTGTTACGTAGAGAACTGTATTTATTGGTTTTCTTTGCCACCTTCCCTGCAAAGGTAAACACAGCATTTGCATTCCCAGGCAGAGGGTGGCTACAGAAGCATTTTGGAAGAGGGGAGGAAGGATTTGTGTTCTCTGATTTGTATTCCAGCCTTAAAAACTTACGTAGCCTGGTGTGACATGAAAACTGATCGGAGCCCATTTCCATTTCTGTCAAAAGTGCATATTAAAACTGCATAATGAAATACTTGTGGGGGTAGTGCTAAACTCTCAGACAGATGGTTCACAGTTAGTGCTAACTAGCACAGTGAAGTGAGAAGCTAGATTAAGCCATCAACCCCGTAATTAACCATTTGTTGCTCCATTTATCTACATGATATTCTCAGTTTTCTTGTTCTATTAAACTAACAATAAATGATCTTTTTAATTCTCTTTGGTCTTTTTGTAAACTGTTGCTAGCCATAATTTATACTGCTTTTAGTTTACCAGATATAGAAATGCATAAATACCAATTAAAATGCATGAATTATCAATGATTCTGTACACAGCCAAAAGATTCAATTTACAAGCAGGCAAGTAGTCATACATTTTTCTGTCTACATAAAATACACTAAAATTTCATTCAGAATCTCAGTGAAGTAATGAACTCGGTGCTGAAAATTCAAACGGCGCCACAAGTAGCAATAAGTTTTAAATGCTGATACCTAAACCTCTAGAGGGAACAAAATTTGATTAGTGATGTTTTGCAATAAAATGAACATTATTGATCATTACTATGCCCAAAAAGGCATAGTGAATGTTCTCCAAAGTTGAGAAATGTTTTCTGATCACAGCCCTACTGCGAGGGACAAGGAATGTGGATCTTTTCCACTGGCCTAATGCTGAATTTCATGTTCTTCCACATCAAGCTACCATGGCACTGAAAAATCAGGGAATAGAATTCTAGAATCACAGAATCACTGCATGGTTTGGGCTGGAGGGGACCTTAAAGATCATCCCATTCCACCCCTGCCATGGGCAGGGACACCTTCCACTATCTCAAGCCCCATCCAACCTGGCCTTGGATGCTTCCAGGGATCCAGGGGCAGCCACAGCTTCTTTGGACAACCTGTGCCAGGGCCTCCCCACCCTCAGCATAAAAAAATTTGTCTCTAATTAGGAAACTTATCTAAAAGCTTTGGAAACCTTTTCCTGGGATAGCTTGTTCCTCAGTCCCTGTGATGATTTCACCTGCTGCCCAGTGCCTTAACTATGAAGTTGAAAAGCTGGAAACAAGAAGGGATGAAAGCCGAGTGAAATAGCAGGAATTATGAGACTGTTGAATTCTGCAGAGTTGCTTCCTTCAGAATTTTAATGTTACTTTGTGCTGTCAAAGCCAGACAGATAAGAAGCTGCCTTAATGAAGCACTAATTGCATTGCATTCAAACGTCACAAATAATCCTGCATGTGGGACTCGGTCTTTATTCAGTTCTTTCTCCTTTGTATAAAGGAGATTAAGAGAATTTGAGAATTATTATTGAGAATTGAGAATTATATAGCTGAAACTGACTTTTATTCTTTGCAAAAGAGAGAAGTCTTTTTGTTTTACATTCAGAAGGTCCTGGTTTAAAGTGAAGAATAATGACATGCAACAGAAGCATAAAACCCTGTGTTTGAGCCTTGGAAGGTGAATTCCAGGAGCTGTGTATTTTGGTGTCAGTGGAGTGGGAGACCTTGTGCAGCATGTATAACATGACATCTGGGAGAAGGCTGGGTAGGGGCAAATCAAATAGTCAGACATGTCAAACCTTTCCATTGCAGGAGACAGAGTGCAATTAATTTGGTTTAAAGTTCCTGTCAACTGCTGTATTTGCTCAGCTACAAAGCAAATTATCAGTGTGTTATTCACACACAGTTCTGCCACATCCTTTTCATTGCTTATAGGTGTTCTACAGCCCAGTTAAGATCCTTGCATAATCAGCAAGGAAGTTTGAGCTGAAAAGCATGCTGGATGCCCACAACAAGTTCTAGGTATCCTAAAAAACAACTCAAGTGCAATGTAAAGTAGTGGTCTCATCGCCAAGCAGTAGCTAGCTGTACTGAGAGAAACAGGCAGAAATTAAATATAGTCTCAGATCAGCTCGCTGAGATGACTTTCTTGACCCTCATGATTGAAACCAAATTCCTGCATCATCCTCTGTGTGTGCAACAACCACAAACATCTTCTTGCAGGATGGGATTTGTTTTCTGCTATTTTAGTCACTGAAAAGGGCTACATTCAGCTTTCACCCCTTCCAACAAGCTATTCATGCCCCCTCAGTTGTCATGAGACAGATGGACCTGAGAGAGGGGGAGATGCCTCAGAAAGCTCCTTGCCTGCCCTCAGTTTGGGTGGGACGTGTGGCATCCCTGGGGATACCCAGGTCCCACCACTGACCAGAGGATGTGTTTAGGCTGCTTGACCAGTATTTAGGGGGTCCATGGTGGGTAAGTGAGGCAATGTACCCACATTGTGACCCAGCTGTCAGCTGTAACCCCCAGCTGCTACTTCCATGTCCCTTGCTCTGATCATAGAATCATAGTTTGGGTTGGAAAAGACCTTTAAATGTCATCTCATTCCCCCCCCCTGCCATGGGCAGGGACACCTGCCACTATCCCAGGTTGCCCCAAGCCCTGTCCAACCTGGCCTTGGATGCTTCCAGGGATCCAGGGGCAGCCACAACAGCTCTGGGCACCCTGGGCCAGGGCCTCCCCACCCTCACAGAGAACAATTCCTTCCCAGTATCCCACCTAACCCTGCCCTCTGGCAGTGGGAAGCCATTCCCTGTGTGCTGTCCCTCCATGCCTTGTCCCCAGTCCCTCTGCAGCTCTCCTGGAGCCCCTTTGGGCACTGCCAGGGGCTCTGAGCTCTCCCTGGAGCCTTCTCTTGTCCAGGTGAGCACCCCCAGCTCTGCCAGCCTGGCTCCAGAGCAGAGGGGCTCCAGCCCTGGCAGCAGCTCCGTGGCCTCCTCTGGAGCGGCTCCAGCAGCTCCAGCTCCTTGTGCTGTTGTTCTGTCAGCTCTGCAGGTGGGGTTTCACCTGAGGGGGCAGAGGGGCAGAATCCTCCCTCCCCTGCTGCCCATGCTGGGGGCTCAGCCCAGGATGGAGTAGGATTTCTGGGCTGAAAATAGAGTGAATCATAAAGTGCTCATAGAGTGAATCTCTTTCCCCTGTCTGCTCCTAGTGTAGCACCACCCAGAACAAGGTATCAGGGGCAGGTCTCTGTTTCTGTCCTTACTGTTCACAGGAAGGTGCATTCAGATGCAGTCACACATCCTAGGTGAGAGGCTGAGGATGGAAAAAGCTGGCATTTTGCTCCAGCAGTATTGGTAGCCAGATGATTTTTCTCAGACAGCATCTGGAACACTGAGCATGGGCTGGGTATTTGTGTGAGGCCTGACCTCTCTGTCTGTGAGTGCTCTCCAGCTGACAACTCTAATCTGCTTCTATCCCCACTGCTTCCCTGACAATTCCCTGCAAGCTTTGCTCAGGACGATTTCCTACTAACAGTGTCACTGTCATTCCCAAGCATGGCAGAGGTACTGCTGGCTGAACCCTTTCCAGCATGGAGTTTGTGCACTGGGGTGGGGGAAAACAGATATTTTCAGTCAAACTGACATTACTCACAATTCAATTTTGCAAATTTCAGCCAAAGAAAACCTTCTGGGTTGGACTTCTAAGGGGATGTGGGCATTGTTCACACATCCTTGGGTGAGGACACTTCTGTGCCCCAGCAGAAAGGCCACCAGCTGGGGTGGGGGAGACCTGAATTCTGCTTGGTTCAAAGCAAGGGTTTGATTCAGTATCTCTTGACTCATAAAACAGTTTTTTTGACCACAAAGTAATAGTGTCACTGGCTATGAATAAGCAGCTTTTTAGAAAAGTGGGACATCTTCTACAGCCAAAAATGTCCTGTCGCCCTGGGACCAGGCAGTGAAGGTGCTGTGTTACAGATCCCTGTTCAGCATCAGGCAGAGTGAAAACCCCAAATGAGTGTCCTATCCACAGAACCATCCAATGCACAAATAGCATGGCTTACTGCTCAGCTTTGGTGTAGCTACTGCCCTCTTTAAAACAAATTTTTATAACCTGGAGCAGTATTCTTCTTTTGAACTGCTCAACAATCCAGCAAGGCCTGGTTGGGGTCAACAGAAGGCCATGGACTGGGACAGAATCTGAGCATATTTTATCTCAAGATAAGTTTTACTGAGTTTTCTTTCTTCTTAGGCTGATATATGAGCATGTGGTGGAAGGTCACTGAGGTGTTTAAGGGGCCACAGGAAGCAAATGGCACCCTAGGAAAGGCTGAGGAAAATAGAGTTTTTAAGCAAAGACAAGAAAAGGCTGAGGGGTAAACCAATTACAGTCTTCTGCTGCTTGAAAGGAGGTTACAGAAACCATTGATGCAGACTCTTCTCAGAGGTGGACAGCCAAAAGGCACGAGGCAATGGACACGAGCTGCAGGGAGGAAAACCCTGATCAGATATAAAGAATAAAATCTTCCCAATGAGAGTTGTGCAGCCCTGTGATGAGGACTGAGAGTGTTTGGGGAACCTACACCCTTGAAGATTTTCACAGCTCAGTCGGACATGGCTTTGCAGTTGGCCATGCTTGGAGCAGTGGGTGGAACTTTACACCTCTACATTTCCCTTTTAATGTAACATTTCCCACCACCCCTGATTAATTCCTCCCAAATATTATGCCACAGTTCTCTGACACATCTGGGCTTATGTTTCCATGGCTCTTGTAGAGAGAGTGTTTGCTGATGCACTGCTACACACAGGTACAGTCTGTGTTTCTGTTAGATGGTAACACAAACGGCAATTTACAGCTCTGTCTCCTGCCTTCCCTGCAGCTCCCCCAGTTTAGTGAGAACTTGCTGCTAGGTTTTTGCTCTAGACAGTTGCAATGCTTTTCTCCCACCTGTCTGATGCTCCACTGAGCCCACATTCAACAAGAGACATAAAGGTGAATATTTTATTAGGCGTTTGTTGGAGTAACTTGTTGAGCTGCCCTGAATTCATTCCCATTCTGCTCTTACCACCACAGCATCTGAGCTGCTTCCATGACACGTTAGATAGTGTGACTAATATCTGTTGCATACTGTTTGTTCTGTCACCTTTTCCCAGAGAGAGAAGTGTGTGAAATATTAAGTTTTGCTGGCCTAATTTTATCTTGTGCCTTGTTTTAACTTGTTTGGGCTTGGTTTGTGTCTCTCTACAACAATTTCTGTATGTTCATGCCAAGGAGGCAGACGCAAGAAAGATGCTGGGTACATCAAGGAGAGGTAGTGAAGCTTTTCATAACTCTGTTACTTCTTTGGAGTGAATTTCATGCTGGATTACAGGAGCGGTCTCACTGTCTTAGGGATGAGCTTTGTCCATAACTTAGGTCAGAGGAGCAAATTTCTCACTTTGCTTTGCCCCATGGGTGAAAAGGCATTACAAAGCTATGAAGACCATTTCTCAGAACAAACCACCACAGCAAATATTGTCCATGGGAGAGAGTTCCATTCATCCCAGAAGAGCTCAGTACAGGCTTTGGAGCTAAGGCCAAGCTCTCCCCATGTCCTACCACATCATGCATTTTGTAAGTTTAACATTTGCCCTCATTCAAATAGTAGCTCAAGTGAGTTTTTTTCCCCCATTTTGGCTCTTCACAGATCACCCTGAAGAACCTGACCAATCAAGAAGTGGCCACATTTACCTATGGGGACTGGCTGTCCAAGGTGAAAAATGAAAAGGGAAGCCTGGTGTGTGAGATGCCAGCTGTCATAAACGACGAGCAGATGATGGAGGACACCACATACACTCTGCAGGTTAAAACCAGTGATGTTGGAGGTTGGTCCTTGCTAGATATTTTATGACTTTTCTAACTTGAAGTTTGGTCTTTAGCAATAGAAAACATCTGCCTCATTTGAAATTACATATTAAAAAACATTGTTCAGCTGGAATACAACCATTTTGGCTGGCTGTTCACCATGGCAGTGTCATTCTGAGAGGCATTCTCATTTGAGCTCTGGGCATAACATATGGCCCAGGTTTGACGGCTCTTTGATTCCTCTGAAGACATCTCAACAGAAACAATTACCAGACCAAGATGCAGAGGTCAGCAGCCACATTTTTCTTCTTTGGTCAGGTCTGTCCATGTAGGGTGGTCAGAGCTGGTGTGCTTCAGGTTTTCAGTCAGCACTGTTTGCCTTGCCCAAAGCTGACAGCAATAATTCACCCACCCTTTCAAAGTGTTTTGAGACTATTTATCTCAGGCTGTGAAAAAAAAAAAAAATCCTAAATGCACACCAGATGGAAGAGGTGGAATGGAGTATACAGAAAGCTGAAGAGCTTCAAGAGCCAAGAAATGGGGTTTCAATGTCATTTCCTGGGTTCACTGCATCTTTTCATGGGAGTTTTTGTCAGACTGTTGGATGAAAGCTGCAGCCATATACAAGGTGTCTCATGACAAGATGGGGCAAGCCAGACATTGTTTTGAAGACACCTTATTTCAAAGGTTGTCCCTCAAGTGAGTTTCTGTCACACCAGGGCACATATTCACCTCCTGACCTCTAAATCTCTTTTATTTTTCTCCTTTGTTACTTTCGTTTTTCTTTTTTTTCTTTTTTTTTCTTTTTTTTTTTTTTTCCCTGGTTTTATCAGTGGTAATTTATGCAGCTTCTGAGGTTTGATCTAAGAATATCAAAATTTCCCTGGCAGAGCATCTTTATGCCACTTCACCATTTCTTATCTCTCTTCTCTGCCGGCTGCTTGTCTGAAAAACATGTAGTAAAATACAAAAAACAAAAGACAGAGAGGGAGAGGAAGATTTGTTTATGTATCTGGCAATCCATCTAATATAATGGTAGATCTTTCTGTGACCTTTTCTGTGAAAACCAGCCCTAACTCACAAAGGTGATAGAAATAGAAATGAGAGGAGAATAGAAAATGACAGCAGCAGCAGACAGATCTGCCCTTCCCATTGAATGAAGGATGACGGGTACTAATGAAGAAACATTTTATTTCATTATGAACAGCGACAACCAGTAGGAAAGAGCAGATTACAGAGAGGTTTCAGAGAGTCTGCTTGTGATTAGATCACACAGCTCACTGACATAATGCTGAACTTTATCCAGCTTATCTAAAGCAGGTGCAAGTGATGAACCCTCTCCCCTTTTCGATCATTATGTATTCCACAATTACTCCTGGTTGGACCAATTCAGAAGAAAGACATTTTATCCTCGGCAGTGTTTAAACATGTTATATCATCTGCTGCCACACTGACATTGTCAAGGAGCAGCAATACTGCCCAAGGACTGGAATCAAATGTGTTTATTTCTAGGTATAAAGTTTTTCATTGCAATGGCTTTCAACTTTCCAGTGCATAAGAATCACTGAAGAGGAAAAAAAAGTAAGGAAACTCATCTCACCTATTTGTTACTCTCCAAAAAATTCTATTTCTGGTTTTGGTTCCTCCTAGTCTAGACCGTGTCTGGTCAATTCATCTGGGAGAGAAGAGTCTTCATCTGTGGTCTGGATAATCCTCCTGAGGGTCTCTGCCTCTTGAGTTTTTTTTCAACAGATTCAGACAGAGACAGCATGATTATGCTAGCCTAGATTGCTAAAGTTAGGGAAAATGAATCCCACAAAGAATGTCCTGCAGCAAACTAGAAAGCATAAACTATTTCCTCCCCACCTCTTCTTTAACAACACCATTGTATTACATTTTCCTCAAAGAAACGTTTAAGTCACAGTTTGGCTTTCACAAAGTCATTTTACTCCGATGATAATTTAACCTGCAGAGGTTGCAAAAGGGAAAGACTCCACTCCTGCAAAGCTCAAATCACCTCTCTTCCACCAGCAGCAGCACCTCAGGCTCCACATAGATAAGCAGAGGTCACTAGGGCATATACCTCCCAAGACAGATGAGTCATCTTTGGTAAAACCAAGTCTTGATCTTAGATGTAAAGCATAATCTCATTGTCTTCAAGGTAGGGCCCACAGACATGGATGCCACAGAGCCAGACCACCCGATGGCTCTTTCTGAGGCACAAAAGTGTCCTCTGGCTGGTTAATTTTCACTTTCTCTGTCCAGGCATCATATACATGGTAATGCAGCAAAGATGGAGAGTGAATAAATACTGCTTTCTCTTTTGCCAAGCATTAATGAAGAGGAAGGTTTTTATCTCTGCTGTTATAAGACTAATTAGGATGTTGTCAGCTCAGTTCCAACCTACAAATTACATAATTCAGGACAGTTGGTGTCAGTTCCTAGTGCCTTATCTAGGTCTTTGTTATGTCAAAAGATGGGCATTCTTTGGCTTCAGAAGGCAGTGACTCAAGTCCAGGGTTTGTTTAAAACTGAAGCATCTGCTCAGTAAGAATCATAGAATCATAGAGACCTCTGTGGAAAGGGTCCTGTGGAGGTCATTTCACCCATTTTCCTGCTCAAAGGACTGTTCCAGCATCAGGTCAAGCCTTCTAAGACTGCTCAGCCAAACAATGCACACCTCCAGGCATGGTGATGCCATCACCTCCCCAGGCATCTGATCCAGACCTGCACCACATTCCCAAGAAACTTGTCTTTTTCCTGGTTCCCAGCCTGAACCTCCCCAGCAACTTGCAGCTGTGGTTTTTTGGGGTATGATGTGGCACAGTGCATGGCCCTGTCATCATTATCACTGTCCCTGCCTGTGGTCAAGGGGCCCTCGTGCTTCTGCCCCAGCTCCTCCTCTCAGGGCTTCTCCTTCAGCGGTGTGTCCCAGCTCTTGTCCATCTCAGTAACCATCCACCGAGCTATTCTCAGTGTCTTGACAAAACCCAGGAATTCAAACTGGCATTTTGCACTGAACACTGGGAACTTTCTGCTAGCTTGGATTCAATCAGAATCTGAATGGTACTGCTGTAACCTTTGGGTCATCTTCAACTTCCCAGCATGTGCAACGCTTATTCCACCCCAGATGCAGGATTTTTCATTTCTCCTTGCTGAATTTCATGGGATTTCTGCTTGCCCAGTCCTCAGGTTTCTCAAGGTCCATCTGGGTTGGAATTCTGGCATTGAGTATCTCAGTCACTCCCAAAAATCTACTGATAGCTGGAAATGTGCTGAGGAGACACTCTGCCATTGTTTAGGGTGTTGATGGTGAAGTTCAGTTCAGCCCTGCAGATCCCACTATCAATCCATGAGCTATTGCACTCACCACCAGCTAAGGCTGGTGCAACCACAGTACCTCCATCTCTTCATTTGTCAAGTTTTTTACTGTTCCTAAATGTGCCTGACAGTTTCCTGGAACTGGCAACAACAACAATAACAACAAAAAAAAAATCAGAGACTCAACCAGGTGAAATGTGCATTGATTTAACATTTCTGTTCTTTACTTTCCGATCTCCTGCTAATTGCTTGTGAGGGAAATGTCACAGCATGGGACCTTCATAAGCTTCTTCCTGCAGGGAAGATTTTGCTGAGAAACAGTTGGTTCTGTGCTTTTTGAGACCTGGCATTAATTTCCTGCTCCTTGCAAGGAAATGGACTTCAGTTTGCTTTGTTCCTCACCTCAGCAAGCTTCGGGGTCATGAAAAGTACTGCCAGACGAACTGCTTGAATCCCTGATGCTTTCTGTTCCTACTTAAACCCTTCCCTGGGAACTGTTGAAAATTAGCCCCAACTTAACATGGGCAACTTTTTGCATGGACACCACATGATGCTTTGCCTTTCCTCTATATGAATCCTCTTCTCTTCTTTTTCTTTTAGTAATTTTATTTTTCAGTCCTTCTATAAGGAGGATTCCATCCTAACCTCTGCATTTAAATTTTCCTGTGGAAGTGGTAGCTTTCTCCAGAAGTTTACAGTCCCCCTAACTTTGTGTCTGCATCATGTTTGAATGGAGCTGTGGGAAATACTGTCTGTGTGGCATTTATGATCCTCTTGTATAAGAAAGGGCCTGGCAGGAGGTTAGAGTTTCAAAGCTGGGCTGTCCAAACGAGGGCAGCAGATGCTGAGTTTCTTTGTAAGGCAGATTTGAGATTGATGATCTTGTTTTTCCTTTTCCAAAATTTGAGGGCCTTGGTTCTCATGCAGCAATGACTGTCTGCCCACATGGACTCTTACTTGTGTCTGTGAATCTGCTTTTATATTACGGCGTCAAAATTAAAATGCAATCGTTTTGGTCAAATTATAAATAGTGTCAGGTGAAAATGTAACACTTACAGCTAAAATGTAAGGTCACTGCAGGTGATGGTTTGGCCTTGAAAGCCCCAAAAGTCAGGAAAACAGCATGGCTGTTTTCTTTGGAAAAATATGGATAGTAGTGTTCATATGACATTCAATATCAGGTAACAAATATCATCTCAGAAATCTTTTTATCTCCTAACACTTACATAATAAGAAGGTGGCAGTTGGAGGAGCAAACTGTTGCATGAGAAACTGTGAGTTTTTCCATTTAATGAAGCATGGACAATATGTTGAGAATGAGCAATATAGAAGGAAGATCTGTTGGGGGTGGGAGGGCAGTGGGCCGTGAGATGCCACAGTGGCCTGGCTGATGATCTGCACAAAGCTCTGAAATCCCTGTACCGTACAACACAGGGAGAGCAGGAGGAGACAGACCCTAAATGAAGGATCCTGTGTGCCACAAGTGCTTGGACAAGGGAACAACTGAGTGTGGAAAAGGGACTGTGCCTCAGTGGGAAGCCCAGGACAACACTCTGTAGCTAGAAAAGTTAAAGTGGGCTCTTAACAGTCTTTAGTAGATTGCTGGATTCTGCTGGTAAGTCACTTTACTTCCCTAGCTACCTTGGAATAATGGGAGTTACTACACTGGCATCCCCTGCAGAGCATTGTGATGTACAGTGTTCCATCAGGAAGAGAAATTCCTGTTTCCTATGAGCACTGCCACCATCACGGTGACCACACCTCAAGTGCAAGGGCAAAGCATCCAGCTGTATCTGTAGGATGGACTGGAAGGGCTGCTTGTCCTCCCTGCAGGATCCTGCACGAATCCACTGAAAGAAACATGAGCACCCCTGTAGCCTCTTCCAGCCTGTCTGCTGCCTCACCATGCGCCTCGGGGCTGGGAGCCAGCCCAACCTGGCAGGGTAACTCACGGCATTTTTCTCTGCTCTCACCTTCTAGGAGCAGGCACCGACGCCAATGTGTCCTTGATCCTATTTGGGGAGTATGGGGACAGTGGCACCCTGCCTCTGAAGGAGTCCAACAAGTCTAACAAGTTTGAGAGGAACCAGATGGATGAATTCAGCTTCTCTGAAATGCTGAGCCTGGGAGACCTCTGCAAAGTGCGGATCTGGCACGACAACAAAGGTCAGGGCAGTGACACGGGTGGTGGGAGACGTTGGGATATTTTCACATCAGGAAATACATCCTCCTCTATGGACACAAGGCAGGCTGAAGGCACCGTCCCCAGCTCTGCTTCAAGCTGGGAAAACTACCCAGATTTTACCCAGATCCCGTGTCCCAGCTTCCCTGCCCAGACACACGCCCTTCATGCATGTGATCCTCTCCCTGCTGCTCGTGCAGTATCAGGTGCCCAGCTCCAGTCTGGGCTTACAGCCACCTCTGCAGCACCGGGGACTGCCTCCCCCGAGCAAAGCCACCCAACCTGCTGTCCCAAAACACCGACTCTATCCACGCAAAGCTCTTCACACAGGCCAGCATGGCACTTCCAGAGCAATTTAATGCTCTCTGCCTGACACCGACGCATGGGGTAATGCAGCCTGGCATAACACAGCGAGCCTTAGAAAACAGAAATAAAGATCTGTGTCTGTCTTTATTAAGATCACTACATCAGCTGGTGAGTGCGTGGCGCTGCTGAGAGAGGTTCTGACATTTCCCTGCTGCTGGACACCCTGACTGGTGTCACAAACAGCAGAGCAGTGCTCAGTACTACTGTCACAGTCATTTTTGTTGTCATTCAGGCAGCAAGCAGTATCTGGTAACAAATGCATCACTAGCACTGCTGTGGTGACATCCCATCCCATCCCATCCCGTCCCGTCCCGTCCCGTCCCATCCCATCCCATCCCATCCCANCTGTTTGGCAGTAATATTTATCAAAAACTGGGGAGGAATGGTGGCGGGACTACCCAGCCATTACCTGGTTGTACTGAGGCAGCTGGTTTATGGCTGGGATGGGTTTTAGGCTAGTATTGATGTGACCTGGCCACCATCTTCTCAGCTACTCCAAGCTGTGGCAGATGGGGAAGGCTGCATGTCACGCTCTATTAATAAAAGATGCTATCTCTGGATTAGACTTTCCTGTTGGAAAGTCTTTGAGAGAGAGAGAGAAAACACATCTAATCATAGCCTCTGTCTGCTGTGAAATATGGGAAATACATCCACCCAACATGATTGTTTAATCCCCAAAACTGCAACCTCTGAGCTCATATTTATAACTCCCATAACACAGCACAATTTAGTTGATTAAATTCTATAATATCATGTTATATAGCTGGTGCTGAATGTAGCAAGGGAGCTGCTTTCACCTGATTACTTTGCCAAAACATTAATTCCTTGGATCTGAAGTTTAGATGTAGATACGGAAAGGGCTATTGAATGATAGTTTTAGCTCAGTAAATGGGCTTTTCTACAGTTTCAAGAGTGGTTTGGGCATCCTTCTGATAGCAGCAAGAAATCAACATGGATTTGCAGATTTGCTTTCAAATCTATTACCAGCTAAAATGTGTGCTAAACCAACTTTTTCCTCAAGAGGCATGGTGGCTCCCTGGTGACTGGCCGTGCTAACAGGATAAAATACACCCACCAGAGCAGAGCTGGTCCTTAGGGCTCAGGCACACGGACAGGCTGGGATGCAGGCAGGTGAGAACTGGATCAGATCGAGGGCTTGTGGAGCTCAGCAGCTCTTTCCAACGGCAGCATCACTGGATGCCTGGGGAAGAGGATGGACTGAGCAAGCCTGCGTAATCCTTTCACAATCCTCTGCATTTTACTATGAGTAGCTCAGGGCATCTCCTGAACTGGATATCATTTTTGTCCATTAAACAACTTCCAATGAATTTTCTCATTCAAGTCCTTGCCCAGGCCCTGCAGGAGACATTTGCACCCACACATCCTGTGACAGTGAGTCCCATGGGTCTGCTGCCTGCTGTGTGACAAGCGAATCCTGTTAATCCAGGAGGGTTTTGTTGCTTTTTCCTTCTTGCACAAGTGATCATGGTTCACCCCCTCCGTGGCACTGATGCTGCTGCTGACACAGGTTAGGGAGGTACCACATTGCACCTGAGCTGTGGTAATTGCTGGCTGTGTGCAGCTGGCTGCTGGCAAAGGGAGGTAACGGAGTTTAGCCTTAGGCTAAGCAGTAAATAGGCTCAATTAGTTTAAATTTGCTCTGGGCTAAGAACATGTACCCAGATAGCCACTACTAGTCAGATAAAATAGTAAGCTGGGTGTCCAGAACCTGAAATATGTATATGAATACACACAGCAACCTCATATTCTCTTTCCTTATTTCCTCATAGCCCTGGTTTCTGCTTATAAATACTAGTTCTTACCAGACCTGGCTGACAGCAAGGTTAATTTAAGCCTCAGATAAACACCATGCTCAGGTTTTGTTAAGCAAAAATATACTTGCTTTTCCCCACAGAAAGAAGGAAAACTGTTGTTTAAATCATAACATATGTTGTCTACATTGTTCTTGCATTAGTCATGTGAAAGGCATCTCCTATCTAAAACTTCACACAATTCAGCATGACAGTTTGTTGGGTGGGTAGAGTATTTATTACTGCTGAGATTCCAGGATATAGCTATCCTTTGAATATATGCCTGCTCCCTATATATAATTTATATAAATTGGCTGTGGCACTGCCTAGAAATTCCTACCTCTATTTCTTTTAAATGAGTAGTAGGGTCAGGGGACAAGTATGTTTTTTGTCAGACGCATGGGGGACTTTGGGTATTAAACAAAAATGTGTTTGTATTTACCACTACTCCGAGGCTTCAGATGCTGATCATTCTTTCTTTACCTTTTTTTCTGGCTTTTTTGGACTAAATGGCTGTCTGCCAATGGCCTGTGGAAGGCTTGGCCTCACATTGGCCTACCCCATTGCTCTCTTGAATCCTGAATACTTGGAATATATTTGAAATTCTTTTCCTTATCTTCTAAGTTATCAGTCTCAATCACAGAATCCCAGAATGGTTTGGGTTGGAAAAGACCTTAAAGATCATCCCATTCCACCCCCTGCCATGGGCAGGGACATCTTCCACTGTCCCAGGTTGCTCCAAGCCCTGTCCAACCTGGCCTTGGACACTGCCAGGGATCCAGGGGCAGCCACACCTTCTCTGGGCACCCTGTGCCAGGGCCTCCCCACCCTCACAGCCAGGAATTCCTTCCCAGTTTCCCATCTCTACCTACCCTCTGGCAGTGGGAAGCCATTCTTTGTGTCCTGTCCCTCCATGCCTTGTCCCCAGTCCCTCTGCAGCTCTTCTGCAGCCCCTTTGGGCACTGCCAGGGGCTCTGAGCTCTCCCTGGAGCCTTCTCTTATCCAGGTGAGCACCCCCAGCTCTGCCAGCCTGGCTCCAGAGCAGAGGGGCTCCAGCCCTGGCAGCAGCTCCATGGCCTCCTCTGGAGTGGCTCCAGCAGGTCCAGGTCCTTGTGATATTTGGGACCAATGACAACACCACATTTGATGCCACATCAGTGTTAATTAGGGAAAAATACTAACCAACAAAAGGCTCCCTTTTCCTTGTCATATCAAGATGCTAACCACCTGCCTGTACTGCAGGATAAAATACATTTAAATGCCTGGCCCAATGCGTTCACTGTGCCAGGCACCACAGCTCAGCATCCCTTTCCCTGGGTGAAGCCTTTGCAGTGGCTTTGCTCGCAGTTCTCATCCCACTTTTGTTTATCCTTTCACTGAAATTTGACTGCAGTGGGGTGTTCAGAGTTGAAGAGACAGTAATTTCCATGCCAAAGACTGTCAGAAGGTCTTTAAATTGGATACACCGTGTTTTCATCCTCTGGAAAAGCACGCCGGTTTTATGGTCCTACTTCAATGCCTTTAAATGCCATTTTCCCCACAAAAACTGCTGAGTGGCATCTCTGTATGAGACATAAAGGAGGAATGAAACCCCCATCTAATTTCTCTGACTTCGGTAAAAATGATTAGGGAGGAAGTTGTTGCTCATTTGAAAACAGGCAGTTTAAAGACTTCACAACTGCAATTTCAAGGAACTTGTTCCTGATTTTTTTAGATGTTTAGAGCTCACCAGTGAGATTCTGGTAACAGAAAAGTGACGTGAATGAAATTTAGTTTTAATTTTGCTCCATGTCTTTTTATCTTGTCCCTGTTTACTTTGAGACGCTGATGTTCAACCTAATATATTTAGACTCCCTGAGCAAATTTAATCACTTCCAGACTCCTCATCTCCTGATCTCAGATAGGCACTATGTATTTTCTCATATCTCAGTTCATTTACTTCTACATTTATGCAAGATCAGTATCTGTAGGTCTGTAGAAATGCTGGCTTTCTAAATATAGGCCTCAAATTTTTT
>VZTX01029422.1:110233-130124 GCA_013400915.1 Pardalotus punctatus
TAATATTTGATCTTTAATTTTTTTTTTTTTTTTTTTTTTTTTTTTTTTTTTTTTTTTTTGTCTGCTGTAAGGACTAAATCACCATTCTGGAAGAATGACTTAAAGTTTCTCAGTATCTCAGTAACAGAATTATTTACCTAGAGGAAGCCTTTTTTCTCCCTTTTTTTTTCTTTCTTTTTTTTTTTTAATTCTTGTCTTTTTTCTTCTTGAAACAAGGGGGTATGGGAACCTTGGACTTAGCTCCCTCATCTGCCTGAGTAGATTTGAACACAGGTGATAAGCAGTCTGTCTAAAGTAATTAATTTCAGGTTCTTGATTATCTCAGCTGCCATCAACCAAAGGGAGCCAGGAAGAGTCTAATTATGGATAAACTAGACTTTTCTGTCTATAGGAGCAAAGACAAAAGTAAATACCAAGGTTATGGAGCCAACCTTCTTCTTTGCCTTAGCAGGGCCTTTCTCTCAATTCACCATCTGCTCTGACATTGCCTAGTGGAGTTTTAAAACAGCCTGACTGCCCCAGTGACTCCTTTTGGGTGGCTCTTCCAAAGGAGAAAGTATCTTATTCCCTTTCTTGATCTGGATTCGAGTCAAAAATTTATATACTCTTGGTTTTCCTTCTCTTTCTCTGAAGGAACTACCTTTTCAAGGAGCACTATCTTGGTTCAGATGTTAAATTGCCCAGACCTTGAACTCACAGCACACAGCTTTTCCAGAGATCTGTTTCTGCAATTCATGGACATGATTCCAAGCCTTTGGGGCACTTGTAGACCATAAATTATTTTTTTTAAAAAAACTAAAGAACTCTCTTTTTTAGCCCTTTGTAAGGATTTACTCAGCTATCAGGCCTGAGAAGGGCTTTTCTTAAACCCCTCTCTCAGCTCTTGACTGTCGCCTCATAAACTGCTGATCCTTGGGGCAGATTTGTTGAAGAGTTTCTGCTTTAAATAAAAAGTGAGAGGAAGAGAAATAGATGTGTAAAACTGCCCGAGGAGAGCAGAGTCCATCATGCTCCCTGTTTTGTTGGTGGCTCAGTATGGAGCAGGACAACACCAGCTCCTGCATATTTTCTGGATCCACTGAAGTCTGAATGAGCACAAATGAGGCTCAGTCTGCAGACCTGCAGCACATCAGCACCTGTGCCATGGCTGATTAGTCCTTCAAATTGTCCACATCTGGCCTCAGCGCCTTGGGAGACCCCAGCAATGATGCACAGAGCCCCCTCACATGCCTTGCACCTTCCTCTCTACAATGCCAGGCTTTTTCCTTTCACCCAGCACTGTTACCACAAAGATAAGGATTTCACTCCTGTAAGGGTGGGGAGGCCCTGGCACAGGTTGCTCAGAGAAGCTGTGGGTTCTCCTGCATCCCTGGAAATGTCCAAGGCCAGGTTGGACAGGGCTTGGAGCATCGTGGGATAGCGGAAAATGTCCCTGCTTGCAGCAGGGGTGGAACTGGCTGAAATTTTAGCTCCCGTCCATCCCAAGCATTTCCATGATTCTGTGAAAGATGTGCTACAGGTGTTACAGCTTAACCAAAAGATATTGCCAAGACATCACAGTCCAGAGCTGATATGAAGCAGAAAAAACATACAAGGAATTAAAATAGAAGTTCCACAGAGAAGACGGAGACTTTGACCTTGCACATTCATTCCTTTCCAGTCTCGTGAATTGCAGAGCCCTTCAGAAGGAGCCCAAAAGGCCAGATGTAGCCATGGAATTATAATTTCTGTAAAAGCTTCTCTTTTCTACAGGCCTCCTTTCCTCCTCTTGGGGACAAATTATCCTGCATCCTTGTTAAAAGCTTTTGCTTCAAGTATTCCTCAACAAAATACAAAATTTGCTTCAATCACAAGAATATAACCCGAGAAATTGTTCCATCTCCAGTCAGAGCTGCTAAGTGCTTTTGCACAGGAGTAGTTTATCTGTAAAATGTGAGGGCTGGAGGAGTCGGGTGTGTCTGAGGCTAATTTATGGGCGGCTTTGACCTGAGTCAAATCCTGGACTGAACAAGTTGCAGCGACAACAGAGGAGAGGGGGGCAGGGCACCTCTTTTCTAAAACTGTCCCAAGTGTTAATCTTCTGCTTTGTCACAGGCTGTGAGAGGTTTTGCGTTGCCTGTCTGCCCTGATGAGAAATGTTGTGGTGTGAACTAACATGATCCTATAGGAGAGATACACAAAATGGATCTATTTTTATTCTGCCACTGGCTTGCTGAATGACCTTGTGTAAATCACATCCCTGTACCTCATTTTCAGTTATGCAAATTAGGGATAAAAATTATTCACCTTCTTAGAGTGTTTTGAGATGTACTGATGCACAGCTAGATGCTATGATTTTAACACCTCACAATTAACG
Organism: Pardalotus punctatus; assembly: GCA_013400915.1. Lineage (NCBI taxonomy): Eukaryota > Metazoa > Chordata > Aves > Passeriformes > Pardalotidae > Pardalotus > Pardalotus punctatus. Next base: position 112,590 of record VZTX01029422.1, read on the forward strand.
CTCCATTTCTGGCAATTTGATGCCGCTATCAAAACTCACACCACTTTCTGGGTGATGCTTCACGAGGTGGGGTTTAGGGGTGGATGCTCACCTAACCAGGAAGGGGACAAACAATGCCAGAGGATGCAAGGCTGATGAACTGTCTGTGCAACGATCGTTACTTCATGTTTCAGAAAACGTGATTTTTTTTTTAAATAAAAAAAAATAATAATAAAATAAAAAGCAGTTAAGGGGCTGAGCAGTGCTGGATGATGGTTGTGAATGGCTTGGCAGCAGCAATTCTTCACCGGCCCCTGAGCAGTCAATGTCCCAAGCAGGAGGGATTTTTTACTCCTGTGGAAACATAAGCACCAGTAATGACTACTATTATCCTTGATCAGGCATCAGCTGCTGCCAAAACCAAACTAGAAGAGATATGCTACAGACAGATAAGGGATAGAGAGGATAGCCCATGAATATGGCTGCAAAACGTGGAGACTTCCATGGACATGTGTGTGTCCAAGCATGGACGTGGTTCTGCCAGCAGATTAGATCAAACCAGCTCTTTCTTTGCAAGGAATAGTTAATATTCACTAAAGCAAGGTCAGGTGCCTGGTGAGCAGTGGATCCACCACACTCATTTCATTCTTTTTTTCTCCCATCCTCCCATGTTTCTGCAGGTGTCAAAATGGCTTAATATTTTAGGAGTGAGTAGAGGCAAGTTGTGGCTGTTCCTGAGAGAGGCAAAGGAAGCTTCTGGTGCTGCAGGCTGGGGTTTTAGCTAAATGAAGCAGTAATGTCATTATCTGTGTTTCATCTACCGCTTCTACAGTCAGGCTCAATTGTGCTAATCACCGCAGAAACGGGTGACAAGGAGCTTACAATCCAACCTCTCTAGTGTCAGGAAAGCACAGACTTCCACCATCACCTGGGGAAAAGGAAAGATAGTCCTTTGAGGGCCTTTCACGTGTACACAGGGGGTCCTTGCACAGTACCACCCAGTGGCCAGCTTGGATCCTTTTAGGAAGGAGGATAAATGGGACAAATAACTGCTCTTTTGGATAAGGACATTTGGGGAAGAGAATACATTTCCCTACATCACACTAAATTATACAGAGTCAAGCAAGCAAAGTGATTCTTTTTTTCCCCAAAGCTCTTCTCTTCCTCTAATTACATTTGAAATGTTTTGCATGCTATTGAAAATGTCACTTCCAGCTGCAGACCATTAAGGAGCCTGTGTGGCACTGCCATGGGTTTTATTATGGCAGGTTTTTTGCTGGGGATTTCAATGGCAGAAAAATGAGGCCTGGGGTGAAATACCTTTTGTTACAAATGTTGAACATTTGTTTTGGTGGTAGGGGACCTTTCACAAAGGCACAGTGCTCGCCAAATTATTTTAAAGACCAAGGCCTGAATAATTGGGCAGGAACTACTCAGATATGTGCTATTTCTTCCCTTCTGCCCCAAAGCACTAATGGAGGCAAATGTAATGGCCCTGGTTTCTTCTGGGGTCACTGCAGAAATTCTAATGTTTTCCTGAGCCCTTGCTTTCCTGGTGCTGTTTTTCGAGGTGCCAACACGATACGAACAGGTCTGCTTTGGTTTTTCTGCAAGCACCCAAAGCTGAGTGATGGAGCAGCTCTGGCTCTCGCAGTGGATCAGGATTGGGGCAGTGTCCAGGGGGAAGGCTGGTGAGCCATTGCTGCAGAGATCCTCCCATTCCTCCTTGCGGCCAGGCTGTGCGAGCAGTGGTCAGACTTGGGAAAAGTCCTTTCACCCTGCTACATCCACATCACCTTTCTGGCTCCTCTTTCTCCCCCTTCACTGATGCTGCTCTAGGAACCAGCTTGGGCTGAGGATTTGGTGACTCTGGGGCTGGAGTTTCCTCTGCTTGCTTAGGTGCTTGCTTAGGAACCCATTGCAAAAGTCACAGAGGAACACAAGCAGTAAACAGGATAATACCCTGAAACCAGGATTTCATGACCTGAAAAGTAGTTCTGCAAACATGATTTGTTCTCCTTCTGCTGACATGATTCCCAGCACAAAAATCCAGCCCAGCAGAGGAAAAGCCTCACATTTAGACTCTGTGCATCACTGGTCTTTCCAATTTTTTTTTCCCAGACCAATGCAAAAAGGAATATAATATACACTTTCCCAGTCTGAAACAATAGGAAAACAATACCTTTTCTGGTAGAGCAGGATGTTTTCTTCAGACACAAACCAACCCTGGCATTTCCACATCAGCTTTTAAATGGTGTTTAATGTTGTGGCAATGAAACCCTTGATGTGACACCACTCCTGGCAGCACGGGACATGGACAGGGTGGGGAGATAAGCTGCTCTGGACATATCCAGTACAGCTTTCACCTGAGGTGAGATATTTCTCCAAGAAATGAAAGAGATTTTGGGATCCTTGTACAGGTCTCCTAATCTAATTCAAGGCACTAACAATCAGGAATGAAAATGAGAAAAAGGCAAATTCTAGTGAGAGGGAAGAGAAATGTTTTTTCTTTAAAGCAGACAGGAGAATGTTTAGGGGAAGTTGTACCATTTTTCTAAGACTGTCCATCCAGCTCCTTGATTTATGTACCCCTGTGGTGTAAAGGACACCCTGCTGGCATTTGCTTTTCAGTGTCAATCCCTGACAGAGCTCAGCACTTGCTCTTTAAATAGCCCAGAGCCGACAAAAGCATCTTTGTGGGGAGGAGCTGGCTTTGTCCTCAACTCCAACATCTGCAGCAAGTCAGGTCTGTCCCATCTCCACCTCTGAGAAAAGAGAAGGATTTTTTTGCAGGGTATGTGCATCTCACCCAGTCTCTTTCCTGGTACTGCTGCTTAGCACTGATCCTGGCCCCATCATCCTGTTCAGCAGGGCTGAGATAACAAATTATTCCATCCTGGTCTGCGGTCGCTGACAACTCTCACTGGAGAACGAAGGCATGTTTTCTTTCTTTCATGCTGTACTGCTGTCACTGAAGTTTTGATAGAAGCAGAGCAGCCTCCTGAATATGCTGCAGAGATGTTCATTGAACTTAAATGGAAAAGATCCTACCAAAAGATTAACAGCTGACACTGCCAACATGTGTAGAATAAATTTCCAAAACAGCCCCAGCAAGCAAGTTGCTCCAGTTAAATCACAGTGGGAGCCCTGGAGAACTTCACAGAATTGTAGAATCACGGAATGGTTCAGGTTGAAAGAGGCCTTAGAGACAATCGCATTCCCACCCCCTGCCATGGGCAGGGATACCATCCACTATCCCAGGGTGTTCCAAGCCCTGTCCAGCCTGGCCTTGGACATTTCCAGGGATCCAGGGGCAGCCACAGCTGCTCTGGGTAACCTGTAAAATTAAAGCAGATGGAACCAAACTCTTTTCACCAGTGTCCAATGACAGGACAAGAATGAATGGGTCCAAACTGAAATACAGGAAATTCCATTTAAAATGAGAAAAAAAGCTCTTTTTCTCTTCACAGGTAATTGAACTCTGGCACAGGCCACTCAGAAAGGTTGTGGGATCTCCATCCATGGAAACATTAAAAACCTGGCAGTCACAGCCCTGAGGAACCTTCTTCACCTGAGTTTGCTCTAAGCAAGATGTTCTACAGATGCATCTTCTAGCCACAATGACTTTGCAGTTCTGTGCCCCTGAAGTTTAAGGGGTGAATGGTGTTGTCGGTTGAGGTCTGTGCTTTGTAGTGCACAGTTTAATTTCCTAACTTGGAGAAGGTTCAGGAAGCCAAAGCACAGAACAACGATGGTTGTGAGGCCGGTAAAGAACTGACAGCACGTGGTGTGGAGGCTCACAGTCCACAGGAGAAGGGCAATTTGTTGACATAACTCAAAAATGTGCCATCATTTTCTATTCAAGGATAATGAGGATTAATTTTTGCAAACGAAGGAAATAGGCACACGGCAGTGAATTCCTGGAAGAACAAGAGCTGTTTAATCTCTCCAGGACGTACATAATAAGTCAGCAGAGATGTCTCATCATGAACATAACCTTTTTTTGTCTGACTAATAGCAGGACTTGTAAGTAAAACTGGCAGAATCTCCCATCCCCCCTGAGGTCAACAAGTGCGCCTGTGATTTTAACAGAGAAATCAGGAAAATGTTCTCAAATGCTGTTTTCTTTGTTTTCAAGTTTCTTTTCCAATGGGGAAAAAAACAAACCAAACAAACACAGTAGCAAACTAAAAAGGTGCTGTGGCTCCTCAGAAGGTCCCAAGGGAAATGTAAAGTGGTTTAGTCATCCCTGCTGGAATATCCACCACTTTAACCTGTCATGTTTTTACCTCTAGTCCCAGCACTCGTGAATTCGCCCTGGTTGCTTGGCAAAGAAGGGTAGTTTCCCTGCATGTGCTAACTGGCAGGGCCAAAGGAGCGAGTTGTACTTTACATTCTGACTTCAAATCCAAATAGGAGACATTAGAGCCTCTGCCAGAACTTATAGGAAAGATGGTGACAAATGTTTTAGCAGGGCCTGCTGCAACAGGGCAGCAGAGGGTGGTTTAAAACTAGAAGAGGGTTAATTTAGATTGGATATCTAAAGGAAGAAATTTTTTACAACGAGCATGGCAAGGCCCTGGCACAGGTTTCCCAGAGAAGCTGTGGCTGCCCTGGATCCCTGGAATTGTCCAAGGCCAGGTTGGAGAGGGCTCGGAGCAACCTGGGACAGTAGAAGTTGTCCCTGCCTGTGGGATGAGAGTTGACCTTTAAAGGTCCCTTCCAACCTGAACCATTCCTTGATTCTGATTTCTAGCAACAGCATGGAACTACCAAAGAAATGTACCTCACCTCCTTACTCAAGCTATGTGCAAGCATCAAAATCTTTTTTATTTTTGTTGTTTTACCAGGAATTGCACCAGGCTGGCACTTGGAATATATTGATGTGATGGACTCTGCCATGGACAAGACATTTCGCTTCCAGTGTGATCGCTGGCTGGCTAAAGGTGAAGATGATGGGCAGCTCATCAGGGAACTGGCTTGTGCCAATAATGACATCCTGGAACTGAAGGAACGGACTGGTGAGTTTGGAGAGGTCTCGTGTCAGTTCCTGAGGAACCTCAGAGGCCATAGAACCACATGTCCGGCAAGCTGAAGGTCCCCATGGAGGCTTTAAGGGTTATTTTATGTACACTTTGGTTCAATAGTGCAGCGCTGTGATAACAAAGAAACAAAAAAGGATTTGTGAGAAAGAAAAAGATCTCATCCTGGGTTGAAACCTAAGAGGGGCCCCTATGCAGTGGTTCAGTCCATCAGTAAGCCATGAGAACACATGGAGGTGATCTCATTAGAAGTAATGTGCTTGAGCCTTTGAGGTGGAAAATGAGTTCAATCCTTAAAGCTTGGTAAGTAATGTTGCTCCAGCTTCCTCCTTAACTTGCTCTGAGCTACCAGCTAAGTGTCCCAGCTGAACATGACAGCTGAGTTTAACAGCCCATAGCCCTCGATCTGCTCTGGGTAATCCCCCTGGGCCCAGGGTAATTACACTGGTGTCTGATGTGGGGGGTGATCCAGCCAATAAGAGTTACTTAACCTCCCTGATGATAAGCAAAGTCTGTGTCAACAGCTACTGCACCAGTGCTCTACTTCAGGGAGAGTCCTGGAGAGACCATAATCACATTACTCCACTGTGATTTCGCTCTGACCCTGGAAAAAAAAATCAGCTTTGTGATGGCCATTTTGGGTACTTACAGGCCATCACAGCATCTGAGCATATCTTGTCAGGGACGGGGATGAGGAAAAAAAAAAAAAAAAGAGAGAGAGAGAGAATTTGGAGGATTTGGGCTGTGTTTCAGATGAAGTGCTTAGCACAGCATGGAGCTGGACACAGCTTGTTCAAGATGGACTTCAATAATCCTTGTGGGTCCCTCCAACTCAGAATATTGTATGAGTCTAAGAATAACTCCATCTATTCTTGCTACTTAATTGAGCAGGACTCATATTTTTCACATATTCTATCCCAAAGCACTTAGAAGTCAAAAGTCCCACAGATTTCAGTGTGTTTCCACCCTTATTTTACAAATGCTTGCTGTCTTGTGTGCTGTGACAAATATTAGGAAAGGGTTTTTTAAGCAAAGTGACAGCCAAATGAAGAGATCCTGCAGGCCATCTGCTCTTCCTTTTCTGTTTAACATGTGTGTTAATTGTGCCTTAAAGCCTATGAGATTGTCACAGTAACCAGCGACAGAGAAGATGCAGATACAAAGGAAAACATCTGGATCATCCTAGAAGGAAAGATGGGCCGCTCAAAGGAATTCCTGATGGAGAACTCCTCCAAGAAAAGGAGATTTGAAAGGTAGGAAACAGGATGGTGGGCCAGAGGAACTCCCCACCAGTTGTGTGTCCTCCACAAATGCCACCTCTTCTCCAGGATGGTTTAGGGACCTGTGTTTGTGTTGTGCTGCTTCTCATCCTCTGTCCAAAAAGCTTGATGGCTTACCACCTGGATTGAAGGGAAGACATAATTAAATTACTTTCTGGTGGGCAGTCACAAGAGTAGGTTTTGAAACGACAAAAAAAAAGCATTTGGTAAAAGGAAATGTAGATGTTGCATGTGTGTGTCCCTTTACATCAGTACATACAAAGAGGCTCCTGGCAAACCCCCGGGGACGCTGTGTGGTTTTTGGAACAGTAGAAGGAAGCTGGAGGTGGTTTTAGTTCCTTTTAAAGCATCTCACTGGCAGTGGGAATCAGAGAGAAAGTAATAATAGTTGGAGGCTAGATGTTGTCAGAGCTGCTCAGATTTGACTTTGCAGATGAATCTGGGGGTGAGGCTGCGAGATCACTGTCACGTGAGGAAAGGCAGCAATCAGCCTCCTGCTGGAGGCACATCCATGGAATGTGGGGCATATTCCTTCTCCCATGTGGGACCAAAGTGCTCCAGGTGTGAGCAGGGTTTCCTGCTTTGTTTAAGGACACAGCATGCCCTTAGGAGACAGGGACCTTCGCCAAAGTCACAGGCATTGCTGGTGTTCTGTTGCTTTTCAGGGAGGAAAGGTTTTCCTGGTAAAGGAAAGTGAAATTATGGCTGATGTGGAATGTAATATGACTGTCTGAGACATCATGTAAAGAATGAAAGATCAGGAAGGGCTTCCTCCTGACCTTCAGCTGATGGTGTCTGTGGAGGAGTTAGACACCACTCTTCATTAGTCACAGCATGTCCTTGGAGGCAGGCTGGAATAAGGGCCAGTCCAAGGAAATAAACCTGACAGATGCTCAGGGAACACAACATGGACCCAGTCAGCAGTTCGACAGAGACCTATCATGCCTGGCCAGGGGTCTAGAACTAGATGATTTTTAGGGTCCTTTCCAACCCAAACCATTCAGAGATGCTGTGATTTAATTGTTTCTCTGAACTATTTCCAATCTGAGCTTCAGGAAGGGTGGCTGAACTAGCAAATTTAAAACAGCTATGGTGGGTAGATGTGTAACAGATACAGGATCTGTCAAGAATGAATGAATAAGTGCTGGAGGGGAAATTAGTCATTCTTTATCTTTATCTATAATGAGGCAAATTGATTTTGTATGTGGAACAGCTCAAGTTTATCCTAGAAAGTCCTAGTGGCAACAATTTGAAGTGTCACCCCTAATCAGAGAAAATACTAAATTTAAATATGGAAATTATACTTTGTGTTGAATGATTCTAGGTTAAATCAAATGACTGTAAATGAAGGCTTATCTTTTATCTTCCATAGCCAAGTGCAAATTACTTAATGTCCATATGAGGCAAGTCACTGGCAGCCTCCAGGATGCTGAAACTGCTCCCTGTTTCCTGTAGGGGAGCAACAGACACATTCCAGTTTTCTTCAAAGAATGTTGGTGATATTGCAGCCATCTGTGTTGGTCACTGCCCAAAAGACGGGAAGAAGTCATCTGCAAAAGCTGATGTCTTCTGGCATGTCCAGGAGATTATCGTGACAGAGATGGAGCTTTGCAACAAGTAAGTGCCTTCTCATTTGCAAGAAGCTGCTCCAGGAGGGCATGGGGGAGATGAGCAGCTCTGCATACGTCCTCCTGAAGCATTTCAGGCTTAAGAAATAATAGAAAGTCTTATTTTCTGATATGTAGTTTGGTGTGTCAGGTCCAGAATGTCCTTGTCTGACTTACCTGTGCGATTTCTGAGTTGTTAGAGAGGGTATTTGCATGTGCAGGTAAGTTTATAAAAAAGTTGGCTTGGGTGAATCTCTCAGCCAGGACAAATTGGTGTCTCACCTTAAGGAAAATAATCAGAGTGACTGAAATTCAAGAGTTTGTAGGATACCCTGCTCAGACTGGTCTTCTCGTAAGTCTTGTGAAAGACCTCCTAGAAACAAGCTGAGGGTAAGACAAAGCCTGAGATTCTGATTCAGACCAGTTTGGATGAGAGATCCTTCAGGTCTGGTCCAAAAGGCCACACATGACTGGAAAGGTCGCAGTTGTGCAGCTCAAACACACCTGAAGAGCTCTGAGCAGGGTCAGGTCACACACATTTTGGTCTGAGCCCCATCTTTGGATGGGGAGCAGATCCCACAGGGACTGCACAGGAACAGAGGAGATCAAACTGCAGAACAAACTGCACTTCAGTTAAACAATACACAGTGTTAATTATGGATTTCTTCTCTTCTCCATGATATTTCCACTGTTGCTAAAGAATTTAACTACAAGGAGTTTGTTCCAGCTGAGACAATTGAGTGTTTAAGAAGAAATCCTTGAAGTGGCTTCTTTTTTTTCTTTAAAAGCTAAGAGTCTCTCCTAGCAAATTAATCAGCCAGCTGAAGAGCCTTAATAATATTTGCTGAATGAAAACTCAGTCAATTGCATACTAAAACATGTTCTTTTCTCCTGGTGGGGAAAAGCCTGGAACCCTCAAAGTCCAGCTGTGCAATCAGATCTGTGCAATCAAATCTGTGCAGGGAACTCACTGGGACCTTGCTGAAACTGCTGGGACAGTGTGCTGCGAAGGGGGCAAAGGTTTTCTCATAAAGTCTCCGTTTTTTTAAGATTGTTTTAAATTAAAGAAGGCAGCCAGGAGGTATGGGTAAAGCCTGCAGCCTGTCCTTGCACTGAAGCAGGGCTCCAGTTCTGCAGATGCAGCACTTTTCAGCAGTGTTTGCTGTACTCACGATCAATTGGAGAGCTTGCACCATGAGAACAAGTTCTCACTTCAGGTGCTCCCCATCCAAAATATTCAAAATACCTCCCCAGAGAAGCCAAAGACCAAATTAAAAGAGTTATCAGATTGTTGCAAAAATAGTTTTGAATTATACTGGGATTTTGCCTTTTGGTAATAGGTCTTAGTATGTAAAAGGATTGTATTTAAAGATTTTCCTTGCACATTCCAGGGCTACAAAGGTCATCTTTTTTTGTTTTGCCCCTTGTGAAGGTTGGCATGTGCCATTATATCTCCAGACCATGAGATATTACACAGCTGAGGAAATCACATTGCAGCATCAGGCATCCTCTCCATCACACTCCCATGCAGTTTTTCTGTCCCTGAGCCTAAAATTTTGCTCCCCTGGGAATTTCTCATCTACAAACCTTCTTTCCAGGAATTGAGTGCTTCCCTTTGGCTGCAGAAAATGCCAGGAGTGTTGGAAGGGATTAAGAAACACCATACAGCTGGAATCAGAGTAACCCTACCTCCAGGCGCTTCTTTTACACACACACACGCTGCAATCCAGCCACACTCCATTCAGGAGTGTGCTGAAATTCAGTGAAGGTGGGGGGAGGGAGGAAAAGTTCATTTGGAACTGATCTGCATCACTGGAAATGAAATACATCATTAAAAGCAGAGCGCTCTAGCCCCTGGCTGAGTGCCAGGTACAAGGTAATTTATGGATGTGCTCAGTGTTCCCCGCACATCACCAGAGACAGCACTGCAGAGAAAAGGGCTGTCAGCATCTGGTACCTATCATTTCTGTGTTCTGACTTTTTTCCCCCTGCTAAGGGTGACATGGATGATCTAGAAAGGAAAGGGGAGATTTAAACCTCCTCCATCTTTCCCATTCCTTTTTTTATGCCTTTTTCCCTGTGTTAGCTGTGGGTCTTACTGCTTGTCCTACTCTGCTCCCAGGGTACAAGGGACAGGACAAGTGGAAATGACCTCAAGATGCCAGGGAAGGGTCAGGTTGGATATTAAGGAAAAATCCTTCATGGAAAGGGTTGTCCAGCCCTGGCACAGCTGCCCAGGACAGGGTTGGGGTCCCCACCCCTGAAGGGGTTTAAAAGCTGCGTGGATGTGGCACTTGGGGACCTGGGTCAGTGGTGGCCTTGGCAGTGCTGGGGTAACAGTTCGACTTGATGAGCTTAGAAGGCTTTTTCCACCTAAGCAATTCCACAATTCTCTAACACTTTCCCCACAAATTGGCCACCCACACCATTAACCTGCCACAATTTCCCTGTGGCAGGTACTTCTTCAGGTGCAACACGAAAATCCCTCTGCGATACAAGAGGCGAGACTACAAAGTCTTTGAGTGTGCCAAGGTCACAGAGAGCTTCGCCAGCAAAGCCCGGAGCCTGGTGCCAGTCAAATACGAGACCATCGTGGTCACAGGCTTCGAGAAGGGCGCAGGCACTGACGCCAATGTGTTCATCACCATCTACGGCCTCAACGGGGACTCGGGAAAGCGGGCCCTGAAGCAGAAGTTCAGGAACCTCTTTGAGCGAGGCAAAACCAACAGGTTTTACCTGGAAATACTGGACATGGGGGAGCTGAAAAAGGTCCGGATTGAGCACGACAACAGCGGTCTGGCTCCAGGCTGGCTGGTGGAGCGGGTGGAGATCACCAACTCGGCCACTGGGGTCACCACCATATTTCCCTGTGGGAAGTGGCTGGATGAAAACCGGGGGGATGGGTTAATCTGTAGGGACCTTTTTCCTAGGTACTGAGGAGGGCACAGCTGCAGGAGGACTTTGGTCCCTTCAGTATGCATTTTTTTTCTCACTGTACTGTTTTATATGTCATTTTACTTTTTAAAACACTGCCTTTTGTATTGAGAGATTTTTAGTAGCAAGAAATTCTTCCTAGGTTAACATTTTATAAAAGTAATACTGCTTTTTTTAAAGTGCACATAAACCTGTGAATTAAATAAATACATTTATTGCTTACTTATGATTAAAAGCTCAATCAGCAGAGATATAAACTGTCCTTTATGAGCTCAGATATTTTTTTCTTTCAGTGCAATGCCTTGCCAGGGCTGAGAAAGCCCACTGACCTACACTGCTGATGGGCTGCACTTTTAGATGGGCATAGAGGCTAAGAGGATTGAGACACTTTTATTTAAGAAAATTGAGTAGGAGATCCCAGTTTTTCCCACTTCTGGCAACTGCAAGCTCTGCACGTCCATACCCACACATGCACATCTCCAGAAAGCACCACATGCAAAACAGCAGGCACAGCAGGACTTTTCACAGGGAGTTTGGGGAGGATTTGCATGCACCCAGCCAGGTCTCAAGCAGTGGGATCTGGGTGGTGTTTTCCACCCATGGCCTTTTTTTCCCCCCAGGGAAGACTCAGCTCCCTTGCTGAATTCCTACAACTCTGCCAAGAACTGAGACCTACAGTTACGCCTGCCAGAGCAAAAGACCTTGCAGATAATCAATTCCACAGCAAGGAAGCTGTGCTAACTACATTCAAAGCTGACTCAGGATAATCTTACCCTACATGGCCTGATTACTAGCTCCATTTCAGAGCAGCTGCCATTCATTTTAACTTTTTTTCCCTTTAATAAGGATTGCTGTTTTGTCTTTTTCTGTGGTGGAGAAGGGATTTCCCAGAGGCAGTAAGGGCCAGTGCTCCTGTCAATGAGCTCTTCCCAGGCTCTCACATCTCTACAGGCAGCAGCAAGAAAAGCTGTTCATAAATCATTGCTCCTGGAGCCCTGTCTTTCTCTCTAGGGAGCAAAGCAGCAGAACATGTCCTTTGGAGGAGAAAGAGGGGTGTCTGAGCCATGAGAAGACCTTCCTGCTGGCCTAGCCTGGAGAGGACATTCCTTCTCCCAGAAGCTGGTTTTAAACAAGCACTTTGTATGAACAGGGATCAGAGGGGTCAAGACTGGGCTCTACCCACTAAGCCCACCCACCCCCCGAGTGCCTGGATTGGGGATGATGCTTCTGCTGGGACCTCACCTGGATGTGCCAGGCCATGAGGTGGGACTGACCCTCTGCTCAATCCCTGACTGCTCATGGGCAAAAGAGGCCCCAGCAAAGGCTGGTGATGCTGAGACAGCAATTAGAAGCATCTTAGAGGTGCTGTCAATGGGTATTTGAAAGCTCCTAACCCACCAAAGCCCTTCCAGGGAAGTTCTGCATTTCTGTTTTCCACAGCAGGCACCACTGAAGAGATTTGAGCTTATTCATGGCTGTCTGTGCCAGCTCACAAATAATAGCTCAGACTAATTCATTTTAGAAACCTTTATGGTAACTGATGGTTTTGGAACAGAGCAAGTTGCTTAAATGAGCCCAGTAATCAACCTCATCAGTGATCAACTACTTACTGAGAGGAATAATAATAGCAGATTTCGCTGGCTGTGCTCTCCCTCCTCACGGCAGACTGGTGCTGCCCAGCCTTGAGCAGGGAGCTGGGAGCTCACAGGAAAAGCAGAACAGCCCCTAGGAGGGCTGGAGGTGATTGCTACGGTCTGATAGCATACCTGGAACCCTGCTGGGTAGGGCTTGGACTCCCTGGATGCCCAGGGGATACCATGAGTGGAGTCTGGAGCATCTGGGCTTGCTGTGCTTGTGCAGTGTCATTGCAGTTCCCCAGTAGGTGTTTGAAGTAAAAAAAGGGTCAGGCCTTTCATCTTTCTGCATCCCCTCCCACCCAAGTCTAACCAGTGCTATGACAAAAACCCTCCTGACAAGAGGCTTGGCCCGATTTTAGACAAAGGTGTGCTGCAGTGAAATAGGAGTTTGTCCCATTACAGTGCTGCAGTCCCAGCAATTCCAGCTGGCTCCACTCATTCCCTCCTTGGCACAGGGTGGTGGGGAAGCTGGTTTAGGGGATCAGTTTAACCCCTGCCATCCCTGGGCAAATCTACTGCACGGCCACTTGCTTTCACACCCTGCTGCATGGGGTTGGGAGCAACCTCTTCCTCTAGAAGGTGTCTCCGCCCATGGCAGGGGGTGGGGACTGAATCTTTGAGGTCACTTCCAGCCCAAACCATTCTGTGATCCTGTGATGATTCTATGATTCCATGATGATTCTGTGATTCCAGGCCTGGGGAGCACTGAGGCAGCTCCTGACCCAGACACCGTCCCTTCGTGGAGCAAGGGGCAAAGACAAAGCCTCACCTCGCATACGAGATGTTGTCCCATCTGGGAGGAATCACAAGCTAGCAAGTGGCTTAGAGCCATACACTGAGGCACAGCTGAAGCAGGAATTAATGTCTTCAGTATCACCAAATCACTGTGTAGGTGGGAGATGGGTTTGTAGATACCTGGGTTGTCGCCAAAGCCACCCTGCCCAGGCTTATTTAACACAAAAGCTCCAGGAAAATCTGCCCTGAAGAGGCCCAAGCGAGAGTTTGCTGATAGGGGGTCAGGACCCTTGCTGCCTCCTGGGAAGAAAACCTTGGCAAAGCACGAAAGAATTCTGCTTTTTTCCACTCAAGACTTCAAACAAGCCCCTCGTTAGCGCAAAGCTCAGCTCCACCCTGGCTCTGGGGAATTCCTCTGTTGCTACAACAACTAATACTACAGAAGTAATAAGGCAAGAGTGGAGCTTTTCCAACGGCTGGATTTGCATTAAGCTGCTGAATTCAACGCATTCTTGGCCAAGTGGAGAACTAGGGAGGAGAAAAGCCAAAATTTTCCTAGTCTGTGCCTTTTGCAAGGCTTAGTCAATCTTTTCCTGGGGGTGGCCGAGCATCCCAAAGCTGGTATGTCAGGCAGATACAAAGCTCCTGCTCCCACCACCAACCTCTCCCTTCTTTTTTTCCTCTTTCTTTCTTACCTGCTGGCATTTTAATGCACATTCCTTCATCCTAAAATAATGTAAATGAGACACAAAGGACAAAATTGGTAGCATTCAGTGTGAGTCTTCAAAACCAGGTTGATCCATTGTATCTCTGTTCTCCACCATTTTGGGACTCTGATGAAGTGCTATGTTTACTAAATTTAGGATTACTATAACACTTGGGTGCTGCCATTGAAAATAAGTATAATAAAGGAGTACTTAGCAGTGTTTCATGCTGAAGGACTGGTTGCCTCTTACTGCAGGACACAGAGAATTATTTGCAAATCTCTATGAAATTGTTGCTAAGCATTTTTTGTAGCATCATATGCTTACATTAACCTTAAGTTCACGAAGGGGGAATGACTGAGAGATGTGAAGTATCTTATATTCTGTATTTAGAAAATATATTATGATCTTCCTTGCCCCTTCCTTATGTCTGGAGATTCATTTTGAACTAGAAAAGAGGTGAAAGGGGAAAAAAAAGAAAAGAAGATTCATTAATGGGGTTGTACAACTCTGAGCTGCAACCTGTGGGCCAGCTGCAGATTTAGACACTACAAAACACAAATAAGAGCTAAGCTTCCCAACCCTGGGCAGCTGCTGTGAGAGCAGATGCTGGCAGTGAATAAAGATGTTGCATCTTGGTCTGTGCTGCTGTGCTGTGATGGGCACAGGCCTTCTCCCCTCCCCAGGCAGGCACGGTGCTCGGCAGGGCTGGTATCAGATCGTGGCGGCTCGTTTGCTGCTCCAGTTCTGAAACAAACCCGATTGCCATCTGCAGCACCTCTCCCAGTGCCGAAGGACATCAGCAGGATCTCAGCGAGAAACGGAGATTTTCCCCAGCTGGACCAGCAGGCCATTTTTTAACCTGTTTTCTGAGTTTCTAAAAGCTTCCTGTTACACGGGCTTCGTGTTGTGTGAACACGGTTCATCCCTTATGCAGCTTTTGATGGATGCTGGAGGAGCCGGCAATTCCCTTCAGCTGCAGGAACCAAATCTCTATGATCAGCAGCCACTTGTCCCCATGGCTTATTCAGTCTAATCACACAGTCAAAGCTGGGCACTGGTCTCAGCTTTTCAGGAGGAGCAGCTGAATCAAGAGTGGGCAGGAGCAGAGGCCAGCACCATTTGTTGTGGGAGAAAACAAAAGCACAGAAGGACCTACAGACTGGACTTTGCAGGAGGCAAAATTTGGTGTGTGACCCATTGGATTCTCCAGTGGGTAGCAAAAAGGATTGAAAATACCCAGAAATGTACCTGTATTCATCTGAAGTGTTTTGTTTGTTTTTTTTTCTTCCAATTAGTTTCCCCTTCCTTCGCTATTAAACTAGAGACCCACACAGAAGGAAATGCTTCTTCCCCAGGAGGATGGAGAACCTGTTGATACCTCTGCAAGTATCAGGACTTGCTAAAAATGTCTTATAGGCACCATGTGGTATATTTAGAGGGGAAATCTCTCCTTAACAGGCCATTTTCAGAAATTCTATAAAGCAGTTTTGGTACCTGATCACCCAGTTGATGCCACAGGACAACACACACAGTGATGTTCCGGGTGCGGAGAGCCAAGCCTCACCTCTGCCATGGGGCTCAGCCTCTGCAAACCACATGAGCAGAGTATTTTATACCCCAGCACTGGTTCTTCTGCATGTCAAAGACATGATCAGTGAAAGAATTGATTCCAACCCAAAGAAACCAGAAAGGAGCGGTAAATAAAGACCAAGTGATCACCCTGCCAGGTGGCTTCTGTGTGGCACAGGTTTATAGTTAGCAATGCAGTTTGTTTTATTAGTTATAAATAAAGTACAAAAAATCCACCAAAAGTGAATCTAAGCATTTACACAATTTCTAATGTCTTTCCATTTCTTCAATGCACTATTGCTTTAATATTAATAATAAATATTTTTCTAGCTTTCTTCTATAAAATAGTCTATGTAGCAAAATGTTGCACAGCACAACAGAACAGCAGTAGGAATACAAAAATGTGGGTGATCCTTTCACCTGCCCAGGTCATTAAAGGAGAGGAGGTTTTGTTTGCTCGCTCCTTGTTTTGCTTATCCCTCTTACAGTGACTTTGGGGGGGGAGGACAACCAACCCCCCTGTCCCCACACAGCTCAAAATCACAGCTCCAGGCTACAGGGGAGGAGTGTTACAGAGCAGCAAGGTAAAAAACACAGACAGGTTTAAAACCCGGGGTAAGGCAAAGTCAACAAAGCAGCGCAGCACCCTGAAGGGACAGAGAGAAAAAAATTAAGGTACTGTGATTTTGTGCCTTTCTAACTGAAGAGAGAATTTCATCCAAAGCCTTTTTGTGGGGAGGGTGGCTACTGGCTGAGCACATGCATCAAACCCAACTTCTGTCTGTACGTGGCTCAGTGTCTGCACTGACCAAGCGTGGTTATGGCTTAAAGCTTAAAATGTTCTCAAAGGTTCTCTAACCTTCTTGCAAAACTGGAACACGTGATATCCAGGAGCCTTTGGGGAAAGGGCAATGCATTGCAAGAGTGGTACAGCCATGGCAGGATGGGGATGCTTGGCCATGACAGTTTGGGGCTGGCCCTCTTCTTGGGGACAGAGGGGCTCTGGGGCAGGTCCCAGCTCTACGCTGGATTAAAAAGATCCAAAGTGAGGTTTCCCCCTGTACAGGAGGGATAAAACCAACTGGTCAAGATCAGTGTCACATGCTTCTGCTCCATGCATGTCTCAGAGCTGGGTTACAGCCAATGCTCATGGCAGGCTTTGCAAAGAGATGGCCAAAGGTTCCTGAGTCCATCCCAGCCACTCTCAGCTGGACAGGGTGTCATAGGATCACAGAATGGCTCGGGCTGGAAGGGACCTCAAAGCTCATCTTGTTCCAACATCTGCCATGGGCAGGGACACCTTCCACTATCCCAGGCTGCTCCAAGCCCTGTCCAACTTGGCCTTGGACACTTCCAGGGATGGGGCAGCCACAGGTTCTGTGGGAAACCTGTGCCAGAGCCTTCCAAATCTCTGAGTAAAGAGGCCAACCCTTAAAAACTGCATTGAATCCCTCAATTCTGTTGCCTCCAAGCTCAGGCTCCTCCTATTGCCTCCCTCACCCCAGCTGGGTGCACACACAGAGGGTGAAAAGAGCCAAACCGAGCACTGACAGATGCCAAAAATTACATAGAGCCACCACGCCTGGGCTTCCTTCCTTGGCTTTTGGCACAATTTGCAGCATCTTGCACTAAAGGCATGCATTGCTCAAAGCACAGCCTTGCAGTGGGGGCCTGCTGGGTGTTATTGCAGGGTCACACAAGCAGCAGCAGCAGCAGCAGCAGCAGCAGCAGCAGCAGCAGCAGCACCACAGGCATCAGGGACAGGGCAGTACCAAGAAACAACCAAAACATTTTGGTTTATGCAGAGCATCGTTAACCGCCTTCAATGTGCAAGGACAAAAGTGAAAGGATCACCAGAGTTTGATTATGAGTGCAAATAATATTCATATATATGTGCTAAACACAGTCACTATATTGCAGTTTTCCACTATGTCACAGCATACAGAATCAAAGGTTTGCATTTTTATGGAATGTATCCAAGGTAACAGCACCACAGTAATACAGTTTGTAATCACACACCCTGATTTTTTTCTTTTTTTTTTTTT
>VZTX01029422.1:135862-147603 GCA_013400915.1 Pardalotus punctatus
CGTACCTGCTGGCAACTGAGGCTCCCTCCTGTCCTCTCCTCAGTGGAAATGTCCATCAAACCCAAATCAGCCATGCTGCCATGATTGAGCTGGTCCCTGGCACTTGGGATAATAACTAAGAGCTCGAGGCAAAGAGCTGGATGTCCAATATTTCACAAATTAGGGTGGAATCTGAGCTCCATCTGACAGGTTGGGAAACAAAACCCCGTAGATCTGGAGCATTTTGTTCACAAGGGAGCCAGAGTCCAACCAAAGCCAGACCCAGGCTTGGCTGTAAACCTTGGAGTAAACCATCTTTTACCAACTCAACCCTGTTACCTCTGAGTTATCACTAAAGTTGCTGAAAGACTCATTGCAATGGCCACACTACAAAACAGCCTTACAACTTTATACCGGAGCTTGCATAAATTTATGCAACCTTAAAAATTAAAAATTCCAGTCTCCAGATACGTACTTCATAGCTCTCCCGCACAGCGGATGTGTGCCTGCTTGGGTTCAGTCCCTGAAGAGCAAGCAGCTGAAGCTGAGGGTAAGGGTAATTTCTGATTTCATGAACAACCTGCAAGAAGTGAGGGGGAATAATAAAGCCACCTGTACTTGCCCACAGAGAATCCTTGTGTACCCTGATGTAAATCTAGTGCTTTCAAAGTTCAAATTGAAAGAGCAGATTGACACCTTTGCCAATTTGAGCCTTTTGATAACCAAAAAATTAAGTTTTATCAAATAGATTTCCTATAAATTATACCTAAGGATATGCACTTCTTCCAGATAAACTGTTAGAATAATTCCTGTATCATCCATAACATCACAGTTCCAAACTCCCAACATGGATTAGCTTACAAAGAAATTTTATTTCATTTAAATGGGTAGATTTCTCTTCATCCAAGCTTTGATTGTTTTGTTTTTTTTGAAGGCTCACTGTAGCACACAGGTGTCAGGGTCTGACTGCTTCACAAGGGAAAAGCACCCTCGTGGCATTTCTGAGGATGTTTTAAGGATTAACAGTGTTTGGCATACCTTAGCTCCAAATACAGCACCCTGCTAGGAGAAGGGGTAGAAAATGACCCCAGTCAGCCTGTCTTCTCACCAAACCCACCTCAACCTGTGCATCAGGTCATGCAAAACCTTTACAGGTGGGTAGCATCAAAGCTGATGTAGAGAACAACGTGATGAGGGATGGTCCTCGGGGCTGACACCAGGGAAGGCAGTCACCCACTGCCAATCCTTCTGCATGCAAAAAGTCCTGGGAGACCACAGTTTTAATGTTCCAGTATTAATAATATTAATATTAACTGCTGAGTCTCTCACATCCTGCCCATGTTTTGCAGACCAGCTTGTGAATGTGGTGCTGCAAGCAATGGACTGAATCCTTCCAGAACAGCTGAGCTTTTCTTTTCTTTCTCTAATCCAGTGCAGTGATGCAACATTATCCTTTCAGACACTCCCTCCCACGGCCGGAGATAAGTGGGATTTGCAGAAGACAGGTGATAGAAAGATAGCAGCCTTTATTTTGACTGCCTTCTGGCAGACAATGCATAAAACATTTCTCAGTAAAAGCGTTTCACTTACCATCTGGGTTGAGGATGTGCTTCTGGGGAAATGGTGCATCCGAGGTGTAGCCAAGTAATGCTGATAGGGCTGGGGCACTGGCCGGACCTGGAACTGGGCGTGAGTCAGCCCTGCATCCACGCTGAGGTCCCTGTGGGCACAAGGGGGAAGATGTGGCTCTGAGTGCATGGTTGTATTCATGGACTGCAGCAAATGAGACCATGCTCCCTGGTGAGCTCTGGGCTGCTGTGGGCTCCTCAGCCTGTGGAGATGCTGCTGCTCAGAAGGAAGTTTCCTCCAGGTTGGGGAATCACTCTCAGGCCACCATGGAGGAGTGAGGGGCTGGTTTCTATGCCAGACAGCATTTGAGTTATTTGGGGTCAAGAACTGTGCAGATGCATCCTGCTAATTTCAGAGCAAGAGTATTTTGGTGGCTCAAAATGATACTCAGGCTCAGCAACTCAACCTGGTCAGACCAGGACCTTCTTGTGCTGCCAGCACTGCAAACTACTGCAGTTTGCCTTAAATGTTTTGCAGGAATACAGGTAATGTCTCAAGGGACTCAACAATGAACCATTCTGGTAGTTTTTAGAAGCTAGATAGGCGTTGTCTGGGGGCTTTTCTGATGTGCCTGTTCTCTCCTTGGAGGTATCCCAGGCCAGATCATGGTAGGACTTGGGGAGTCAAAGGACACTGCCTTGCCTGAGTCCAGCCTCAGGGTGTGAGGTGTGAGGGTGATAAAGCCCTGGTACAGGATGCCCAGAGAAGCTGTGGCTGCCCCTGGATCGCTGGAAGTGTCCAAGGCGAGGTTGAACAGGGCTTGGAGCAACCTGAGACAGTGGAAGGTGTCCCTGCCCATGGCAGGGGCTGGAATATGATGATCTTTGGGGTCCTGTCCAACCCAAACCATTCTGGTATTGTAGGAATCTATGAACTCTAGAGCTGTGATTTGTGCAAAAAGTGTAAAGGTTTTAAGAAATGTCTGGATGAGGCTGCTGTAGGAAAGTCTGTCACACAATTAGAGGGCAAACACCCATGGAGAGGGACATCCCTATTGGCCCCACTTGCCCAAACACAGCCTGACCCAGGTGAGCAGAGATGGAGCTCAGCTTGGTGAATTTGGACATTTTTATCCTCCAGAAAAACAACCCAGCTCAATCCCAGGACTTGACATGATGGAGATCCCATCAAACATCACAGTTCTGCTCAACCCAACACATGGAGATAAACCACAACCCCACCACCACCACACTGTGTGGAGAGAGTGGGAGGGGACCTAACGCAGCATCTCCATCTATAATCCGATTAGCTGATCCCCATTCTCTTCAGTTGAAGGGTCACCCAGCAAACGAGTGCTTTGAACATCATTCACTTCATCATCATTACAAAACCTGGTGCTCTAATAACCATTGTCTTCACATTTGCCAGAGAAAAGCTAATTAGAGCACAAGGGTGGCTTCCCGTTTCAGCTTCCAACTTTTCCTCCCCTGTGTGGAGGACAGCAGCAGTGTGTACCACGGCTTGTTAGGAGCAGCCCAGCTGTGTCCTCCATCAGCTGTGAAACTGCTTTCACCCACTAGAAGATGGGGATGTGAGGGGACAGCAGATGAAGAAATCCTTAATCCAGAACTGTCTCTGCACCAGGCAGCAGCACCAGCGCTCTAGAACTCCCTGATAAGACATCCTGCACCAAGCTGGATACGAGTGCTCTAGAACTCCCTGATAAGACATCCTGCACCAAGCTGGATACGATGATCCTCATGGGTCCCTTCCAGCTCAGAGTATTCTGTGGTTCTATAATTCTAAGTTGAGGCAGAGAGAGGGACTACCTTTGCTGGCCCTGTGTTAACCATGTGCTAGACAGACAAAACCTGGCAGAGGATAAAACACAGCAGGCAACTGGCAGAAACATAACCTGGGTGAGAATCCACCAGTCTGGGCACTTTCCAGCTCCTCTGTCACAATTTTGGATATTTACCCAATTGCTTGAGATTGTTCCCAGGTTGATAGAGGGCGCAACTGGGAATCAGGAGGCTTTGGGTCCATTCCCAGCCCTGCCACTTTCTTGTTGCATGACCTTGATCCACTTCCTCTCTGCCTTCCCATATTCCCTGTCTACAAAATAGATGTGGTAATTCATGGAGTGCTTTGAGATCAAGGACTGAAGAGCTCTCTCAAGGGGGAATGGCCATTATTAAATTGCACAATTGCAATTACAGGACTGTTAAACTGTTTGTGCATCTGGAGACTTAAAATCAGATGTTGAGGCTTCTGAAGTGATGCTGTGGGTCTAGGGATGGCTCCAGAGCAAAATACCACACAGAACAGGTTTTCCCAGGGTTTGGGGCTGAATAAGCAGAGTACACTAGCTGAAGGAGAACAGAACTAACCATTGCTTTCTAGCCCACGCTACATGAATAACTGTACAGTATCTTGATGCTCTGGTGAGAGGTTCAAGAGCTGTGATGCTTGGGCTAAATGGGCTGCCAAAAACCAAAAAGTGGAGGATAAGTCTCCAGATAACAGGCTGGATAGTCATCACTACATGTGTACGCAGAAGATGATTTAAGGAACCAAATGGGAGTTTATTTATTCTTCACCAGAAGATTTAGTAGGGGCTGGGCGGTCTGAGACGACTGATCTCCCTCAGATCTTCCTTCCATCCCCACTTGCACCTCCTGTGTCAGTGCCCACCACCTACTGCCTCCGAGAAAATGCTGCTGCTGCTCATCCGGGGGTAACACATTAGAGGGGAGTTTTTATATTTGTCACTGGGCAAAACCATACGTGTGCCCCAAGGGAAGGTGAGTCACCCAAACATATGCCCACCGTGTATGATTTCTGTCACCCCCACTTCTTGGGTTTTATAAGGCTATGAAGCAACAGAGGGGAGAAAAGGAGGGAGGAGGAGGGCATTTAGTGATGCTTTATCAGATACTTCTAATGATTATAATTAAGCACTCTGAGCTGAAAGAGAGGCAGAAAGAATCGCTCTATCCAGATGGTACATGAACTGCTTTGCAAACCAATCTGAACAATGTCATCCCGACCACATTCAGCCTACAGGAGTGCCAGTAATGGGAACACCTGAGAAGAAAATTGCAGAAATATGTGGTCATATTTTAGATTGTGTATTATGCACTGAAGGGGGGGAAAAAAAACCAACAACCTTGGGTTAAAAGGACTTTTAATTTGCAGAGTGAAGTGCTCAGATGTTAGGAAATGCCATCCTTAAGATCTCCTGTGCCATTTTATTTTGGTCCCCTTGTGCAAATACATTGCGATTGTCTCTAATTACAAGTTTGCATGCTATTTTTTCCATTCAGTGCACAGAATGGACTTTGCTCAGCTTACAAGCAGCTACTCAGAAGTATGTTTTTATTTTCTCATTCTTTCAACTAGGTTACCATATCTTTTTAACTGTTCAAGAACTCTCAACCAGCTCTGAAAATGAAATGAACATTTCCTTCCAAACCTTTTCCGGGGTATTGAACACTGCAGTGGGAGAATGATGAACAAATCTCCATTCATACCACTCTGCATGGCAGGGCAACATGGTGTCCCCTAATTTGGATGACAGAAAAAATTAAGGCCACTGTTTTTTGAGTGCCTGAAGGACAGCAGAATGTCTAGTTCAGGCAGAGACAGTGGTCTACAGGAAAAAATCTTTCCTGTGCCCTGCAGCAGGAAGAGCCACTTAGGAAAATTAATGCTTGGCTTCACTATAAATCTGTAGGTGCAAAGTTACGAGCCACAAAAATGGAGTGTACCTAAAGAAGGGCAATGGAGGTGGAGAAGGGTCTGGAGCACAAGTCTGATGGGAAGCGGCTGAGTGAGCTGGGAAAGGGCTCAGCCTGGAGCAAAGGAGGCTCAGGGCGGACCTTGTGGCTCTGCAAAGCTCCTGACAGGAGGGGGCAGACAGGGGGATCAGGCTCTGCTCCCAGGGAATGGGGACAGGATGAGAGGAAATGGCCTCAAGCTGTGCCAGGGGAAGTCTAGATTGGATATTAGGGAAGTTTTCTTCATGGAAAGGGTTGTTTATCCTAGCACAGCTGCCCAGGGCAGCAATGGAGTTCCCATTCCTAGAGGGGTTTAAAATCTGTGTGGTGGTGGGGGAGGACATGGGTTAGTGCTGGCCTTGGCTGTGCTGGGGGAGTGGTTGGACCGGATGGTCTTAGAGGGCTTTTCCAACCTAAATGATTCTGTGAATCTGTTTATATAGGAGGCTTTCACACTCTCACAGCCCTCTCAGAGATGAGTTTTCCCATTGCACACTCCCCACATTGTAACTGCTGAGCTGACTCGTTAGTTTCCATCAAAGCCCTGATCCCTGATGGCATTCCCCAACCCTTGCAGCCTTCCCAGGACTTTTTAAACACCTCATTGGATGTGAAATGGGGAATCACTTACCAGTCTGTGCCCTCTGCCAAATACCTGGGCTGGGGCCCCATGGGTTGTGGAGTCTGCAGTTGGTGGCTGAAGTCGAAGCTGGGGTGTAGGCGGTGAGGCTGGACAGACATGCGCTCTTGGGCCCGCCTGCAGGGAGGAGAGCAGCAGCAGGGTCAGACACAGGTGGGCACTGGAATTCCTGTCAAGAAACCACAGGAAAACCCCCGTGGCTGGGCTTGTGAATGAGTGTCCAAGACTGAACACTCCAGGATGGTGGGACAAGGACCCCAGGGCTATATCACTCCCTTATGGTCACCACGTAGCAATCCACTCTCACACCCTGTGGCACTCACACGTGCCCAGTTTGCAGGAGATGCTCTTTGTTGGCAACATGGAGAGAAAAAGAGGAAACCAAACAACTTCTCAGCAGCTTTGTGCAGTTTGTACTATTTCTTTTTTCACCACAGTCAGCCCCATAAACAACACACAAGATAAAACATGCCCCTGCTTGAGCCGCGATCCATCATCATAAAGAAGCTGCGGGTTTTCTTGTCTCCCATGCAGTCCATAAACTCCTGGGGAACCTCATTCATAACCAGATTACTCAGGAGTGACTGAAAGCAGAATTTACTCTCACTGGCCTTTGCCAACATTTCTTTGGATGATGGACAGGCCAGGCTGGGTTCCAGCTCCTTCTCCCTCTGCTCTGCTGCCATTGCAGTCAGGGAAAAGAAAGTGGTAGAAAATAAAACAAGGTTTTTCTAGGGATTTGAGTTCCATTATTATTGCTTATTTGAGCTACTCATGGGAAGAGCATATGCCTCTTGATCAGTGTCCACATTTGGCAGGAGACAAGGTGGATGCAAAAGCAGGATTTGCATTACAGACAGACTCACACCCTTTGCTTCCTGATGAGTTACCACTTACCAGTGGAGCCATCACAAAGCAAATCTTCAGAAAAAAAAAAATCTAGGGCAAATGGAGCAGGGAAATGCTAGGTAAATAACTTTTCATGCAACCACAGTTCAGAGGCTTTGCTGTCAAAGGCATAATCCATATTCCCATTACTGGGACCTCCTGCCCCACACTTGTAAGGGTTCTGACATCCTCCTCCATTGCAGCTATGCTTTCAAAGACAAGTTGTGGGACTAGGCAAGAGGTTCCTGCCTTTTTCCACACCACAGCCCACTTGCAAATACAACACTGGCAGCATTTAACCAAAGCAGATTCTGCGTGGAATTGTGCTCTGTGCTTGTATTTGAATTCAGCTTATGACTAGGAGATAAACACTTATATCATCAGTTCCTCAGCCTTGAACATACTTGCTACCCAATTATTAGTTAATCATTAAATCCACCTAAAATCCCGCTTATGCAAAACAAAACAATGATGAGAAAAACACACAATTTTCAGAGAGAAAGGGCATGGAAAGAAAGGGTTTTCTATCCATAGCATTCTTTCCAAGTGAAGCATCGTTGAAAAGACTCATTCTCTGATTCTTGATCCATTGGTACAGCCCACAAATAGCTTCCACATGTTTCCAAAAAAAATCACTCCTCTCTCAAGAAACACAATCAAGACAAGGCCAGGCATCCATTTCCATCTCTTCTGAGTTACAGTAATTCTCTCTGCATTTGTCAGCTCGGTGTGGATTTAGGATGCTTTCTGTGACAGACCGTGCTGCAGGTCAGTGGCATCATTCCCTCACAGAGATGGAAAGCCTAGCTAGACCCAGAGCAGCAAGACCTCCATGTGTAAAACCTGGTGAGACAGGTGGACACAGACTCTGGCATGGTGTTGAAACAGCAGCTACAAGGATGTAGCTCATGCACACAGAGACAGGACAGGTCCCCTGCAACACCATCATGATTCTCCTCAGAGTGACAATAATGGGACACACCAGATGACCACAGCAGGGATCCCCACAGTAATGGCACACCTTCAGGTGCAGCCTCCCTGCTGGTGGATGCATTTTCAGTGCACACAGGCGAGCTTGAGAAGAAAACCCAACACCGAAGCTTTGGTGAAGTGAGGTTGATGCACCTTCTCCGCATCCTTCAGGAAGAGCAGGATCCCCTTACCTGGGATGGGGCATGAGCCGGCGATGCTGTGCCTCGAGGAGCTGCTGCTGGAGGAGGTATTGCTGGTGTAGCGCCTGAGGTAGGAAGGAGGGCCCGGCGACGTCCTGGAAGGGCAGGGCCGGCACCGGCGCCAGGGGCTGGTGCAGGGCACCGCTGTGCTGGTGCGCGGGGGCCATGTGGGGAGCCAGCCCCGGCTGCGGCTGCACCGCGTGAGGCAGGGCAAAGTCAGCGGAGAGCTGAGGCTGGGGACCCAGGTGGAAATGCCGGCAGGAGGTAGCATGGGGATGCTGAGACCTTTGAAAGGGAGCACCTGGAAGAGAAGAGCAAAGCCGTCACGGGGACCGGTGGCGGTCAGGGCAGACCAGCGCCGTGGTTGCCCACCCAGGGCAAGGGTTGGGAAATGGCTCTTACACTCCACTTCCAGAAGGTTTATAAAAAAAAACAAATAAAAGAGAAAAATCAGTTAAAGTTGATTAAAAGAAAAAGTGCTGATTTTGACTAATGGTATTTCTCCTCCAAGAAACACTGGAGCCCAAACACGGTTTTAGGTTCAAAGTTTCTTTTTGGCTCCAAGTTGAAGTGTGTACTGACGAAAACTGCCTCAAGCTTGTTTTGGCTTTCCTGTCCTAAAGAGAAAAAGAATAGAAATCTTAATAGAGCCTGTGGAGATGGAACAACGGGTGATAAACTAGAAGAGAGAAGATTCAGACTGGATAGAAGGAAGATATTTTTTGTGCTGAGGGTGGTGAGGCCCTGGCACAGGCTGCCCAGAAAAGCTGTGCATTCCCCAACCTTGGAAGTGTTCGAGGCCATGTTGGGTGAGGTTTGGAGCAACTTTGCCTAGTGGAAGATGTCCCTGCCCATGGCAGTGGGGTTGGACTAGATGACCTTTAGAGGTCCTTTCCAGCCCAAACCATTCCATGATATAGACTCAACATTTTAGAAAAGGAAATAAAAAACAAAACCTCTTTTCTAAAGTACTTGGCTTTCAGGATATTATCTCACTGAAATTTTGAAAGCTTTCCCTGAGCTGCAGACTTTCCTGTGAGTCAAGGTATTTCTTTGCCTCTCTAAAAATGTCTCATAGGCAAGGAAATAATCTCTGCTCTAAAAAATGGCCTCACACTGGCTTCAGGACACGAATGAGACAAGTTCCACCTCTGAGAGCAGGGATGAAGGCCCTGTGTGTTTGCTGAGATCCTTCAACAGCCCATCCTCATGAGCTGCATGCAGGGAGAGAGCAGCTGCTGGAAACACAACATGAACTGCTATGAGACCAGTCATGAAGCTGATGGGAATGAGGAAGAAATGAGATGTGAAAAATATCCATAGTGGAGGCGTTTTGCAAAACATCTGGCACTGGCTTGCACCTTGCTCCAGATCCTCACTTGGACAGGCCCTTGGCCCAATCCAGTGTGTTAATTCCTACATTCCTGGAGCATTTACAGGCATCGCACAAAACTTTTGGCTCTTAAACTAGGGAAAGAGTCAACTCAGAGACGGAGAATGAAACTGGAGTGAGGCTATGAGAGATGCCTCTTTGCTGAGGATCAGCCCCAGGATAAGACACCTGCCCTTTCACAGAGTTTTGAGCACCCCATCTTCCTCTTTCTGTTTTAGTCTTTGAGAATGGTACAGAACATCCAGGAACAACAGCATCAAGACAAGCTGTGTCATCCCAAGGCACAGGCATGTACATGATGCCTTCTTCACCCAGATCCCTTCTGCTCTCATCTCCCTGGCAGGCAGGGCCAGCCCATCGCAGCAACTCAGCGAGTCCTGAGTGCTCTCCGCTCCTGTCCGTGTGGAGACAGGAGAGGCACGCAGCAAGCCAGATGCCAGCAGGAGAAACAACAGGGGAGGGCCGATCAGAAATGGATGGTTTGCAAAACTGTGCATAATTACACACAGCATCTCTTAAATACTAACTAATTCTCCACAGTGCCCCTCTGAGAGAGAGCAGGTAACACAAAGAGTGCCACCCACAGCAGTGCTTCGTGAGGTGATAATTTCTCCTGCTGTCAGATAACAGCATGATTCGATCATGATATTAATTAAAACCAGAGGTGGTGGGATCAGACCTGCTGTTCCTCAACGACAGAGCTGCAAACCTGGGCCAAAGAGCCATTCATATACCCTGTTCCCCTGCAGGTTGTATTTGTTGCTCATGGCCTGGCCCAAATTCACCACAAATGGGTAAAGGCTGAATGATGAAATCAGGATCCTGCGCTTCCCTGGTCCGTTGCTGATGGGAATTGCGAGGAGGAGCCTCCTGACTGCCACGTTCACTTGGTACTTGCCAAGAAACTCGTGGTGAATTGCTCAGTCTCTGATGGGCAGCAGTGGAAACTGCTGCAGCAGGTCACGGGTGAGCCATTGTGCACCCCCAGGGCTTCCTGGGGCCTCGAGACAAGGTGTGAGAGCAGGTGAAAATGCTAATCCCTCTGCACACGCCAGCACAGCTACCTGTGTCACCAGGCAGCAGCTCAGCTGTATTTCAGACACGAATGTCTTAGGGCGATACAAGACAGTGACACTCAGTGATCCTCCCCCACATTTCCTGGGACACATTCTCTAGCACATAAGGAATGCAGAGAAAGCCTGTCTCTCGTCTCCTGTGACTCTCTTGTCTCTCGATGCCTGCTGTAACCTCAGCCAGCGATTTCCTACCTTTTACTGGGTCTTGGGAGCCCTTATTCTGATTTAGTTAAATGTCTGCAAAGCCTTTGATGCCAGAGCTGTGGTTAAGTCGAGACCACCAGGTGGTCAGATCACCTGGTCATGTTTTTGATTTGAATTTATCTTCCCATACAAAGACAGTCCTTGAGAGGAACTTGGTCACACACCTTCCCAAGGTCCAGAACACACAAATGTTATCTGTAGTATGTGTGCAGGAAGATACACACAGCTAACATGTCCAAAAGGAAAAGCCCATCTCATTTTGTTTTGGTACAGGGTTAGTTTGCCATATCTCTAGGAGCTAATTAATTAAAGAAAGCATTTTTCAGTATTGTTTGATAGTACCTACTGGTGCAATGATGCATTTCTCTTCATAGAAAAAACATCATCAAGATGTGACTGGGACCATATGATTAAATAAAACCCATAAATTTGTCTTAACACACTACCCCTGTGTAGTAATTGTTCATTCTCTACAACTAATCCAATTGCTGATGAGGATTTTTACTGCAAAGCAAAGACTTTGGGGAATACTTCAGCAATCCTATGTTTATTAGCAGTTATCCGATCACACTGCTGGCATAACCAAGCCAGCCTGCATAATGAAGATCGAGTCCTCCCCAAGCAGGGTGCCAGTGGACCTCAGAAAGTCCTGGTAAACAAATAATAGCTCAAAACAGAATGTTGCATTTTTTAATTATTTGTTTTTGAGTTTACCTTCTCCCACTCATTGCATCTGAATGCAAAGGGCTTTGTGATTTCCAAGGCTACATGTTGGTCTCACGTACACAAGGTAAATACAGAGTCACCCTGCAAACATGAGCTGAGCGTCCTTGTGCAGGCAACTCATCACAACCAACACCAAAAGCAGGCACTCATCCTTTTGAATTCCACAGAGGTTCTCACATTAGCAGTGTCAGAGAATCACAAGATTGTTAAGGTTGGCAAAGTCCTCTAGGATCAGCAAGTCCAAGCATTAACCCAGAGTCGTTGTGTTCACCACTGAACCGTGTCCCCAGGTGCCACATTCACACGACTGTTGAA
>VZTX01029422.1:147683-164598 GCA_013400915.1 Pardalotus punctatus
CCCGCTACCCCCTCCTGTCAAGATTTGTGCAGAACCACAAGGTATGCTAGTGATTGCTTTGCTAGCGCATCTTCTCCCCCTTTCCCAAGCCACAGGTGTGGTCCTTGATCCCATTTGAATTGAAACCAACAAGCATAAACATTGCCCATAAGATACTTCAAGAAAATTGAATCCATGCATTTAATCTGCTTTTTGCCTGCATAGCAATGTCTGCCACAGCAGAGACTAATCCATGACTAAAACCGAGTCCTGATACCACATTCTGGCTTTTGTTTTCACTCCCCACTACAAGGTCAGAGCTGACATTTTCATTAGCCAAGCTTTGAGGACATTTCCACAGCAAAGACAATGAGGATATAAAGTGTGCCTATCATGCTCCAGAGCCACTAATTGCATCCTCCACTATCCTTGTTCCTCATCACCTGTCCAGTGATGCCTGCACAAAGGCAGTGTTGCTCTGGGATCAGCAAGGCAGAGGTTTTTTCCCAGCTTAATGAACTCAAGTTCTGGTCCTCATCCTGCACAAGGATTCTCAGTCTGCATTGGGATACTTTGATTTTGCAGGAAAAGGGATTAGCCAGATCTTGGATGTTTTTTATGGCTTAGCCTTTGTTTCCAAGATCTTGTCTTCTCCAGCCCAGGAGACAATCACAAAATCCCAGAGTTAAGGCTGGAAGGACCACTGGAGATCATCTAGTCCAATCCTCCTTTCCTCCTTCTCAGGCAGGGTCCCTAGAACACATTACTCAGAATTGCGTCCAGCTTTTTAATATCACCAGGGAGGATATTCAGGGAAGTTCACAGAGGCATCATCAGCCCTAGAGAGGCTTCTGACCCAAGGCCAGCCTGGAAACACCAGTGCCTGTGCCCAGCCTGCTGGCTGGGATGAGAGGGGCATGAGGCTCATTGCCATGCTCGTGGTCCCTTGGGTGTCTCCAGTTGCTCCTGCCTGGAGCTGTGGAGGACTGATTTCTCTAGGATTACTGTCAGGCTGCCCACCAGGCAAAAATAATTTTCTTCTCCTGATGGTCCTTCCTTTAATTTAAATGCTGTTGCTGTAACAGATGATGACAGCTCAGAGTAACATCAGATCAGCAGCTCTGAGGTGAGCGATGCATGGCATCCGTGCCAGCAAAGCAAGTGACTTATTCCAGTTTTGGGCAGTTTCCCTTTAACGGGTTGAGGCCCAATGTCCTCAAAATGCCCCCAGATGCCCACACACCCACCTAAGCTCCCAGCTTGGACCACCCTTGTTGCCTTATACCTGCCTGGCCTCAGCTATGCCACAAAGACAGCAAATGCCTAAATCTGGATAATCCAGGTCTAAAAGGTTTGCCTTGCAAGTCTCAAAGTTTATGATAACAAATGGAGGCAAAGATAAGATCTGCTGGAGAAGTGAATCATGTCTTGGGCAAGCCCAGGTGTCTGTGGGGTGAGAAAGAGGAGCTATGTAGTTCTCTGGCATAACCAGGGACAAGTCTGACCCAAAAGAGGCTGTGGCACGTTGTGATGGTATAGGACTATGTGGCCAGGGATGCCTTTGGGTGGTCACCAGTGACATCTCCCTGCCTTGTGTGATGCTCTGTTAGTTGCTCTGATCACACAATCACACAATTACACAATCACACAATCATACAATCACACAATCACACAATCATAGAATGGTTTTGAGTTGGAAGGGGAACTTAAAGATCATCTGGTTCCAAGCCCCCTGCCATGGGCAGAGGCACTTTCCACTATCCCAGGTTGCTCCAAGCCCATCCCACCTGGCCTTGGACAATTCCAGGGATGGGGCCTCCACCGATTCTCTCTGTGGAGAGAGAACAACCTGTGCCAGGGCCTTACCACTGTCACAAGGAAGAATTTCTTCCTAATATCTAACATAAATCTACTTCCTTCCAATTAAGACATTCCCCCCTGTCCTGTCATTCCAGGCTCTTGCAAATAGTCTTGCCCCATCTTTCCTGTAAGTTCCCTTTAGATACTGAAAGGGAATGAGGTCACAATGAGGTCAGTCTGAACCTTCTCATTTCCAGGCTGAATAAGCACAGTTCTCTCTGTCTTTACTCATAGCAGAGGGACTCCATTTCTCTGATCATCTTATTGGCCTTCTCTGGCCTGGCTGCATCCTGTCCATCCTGTGCTGGGGACCCCAGAGCTGAAGGCAGCTCTCACCTGAGCGGGGCAGAGGGGCAGAATCACCTCCATGATGTCACAGCCTCACAGAATAATTTAGCATCACAGAATACAATAATAGAATCATTTGGGTTGGAAAAGCCCTCTCAGATCATCGAGTCCAACTGAGCAGTGCCAAGCCCACTGCCAAACCACATCCCCAACCTGGACTATGAAGACAATCCTCCACAAGCCCGCAGGGAAGGCTGCTTAACAACCATTTACGAAGCACTCAAAACACTGAGCTGGAAGTTGGCATTACAGGCTTCAGCATCAGACCAATGAAGGTATAAATTCGTTTCCAGAAAGCCAGCAGATGATGCAGGTGTGTGGACAGCTGAGCCTGCTCAGCTGCTTGCCGCCATGCCATTTCCATCCTTTGCTCTCGCAGGCGTCGAGCGCAGTGGAAACCTGCAGGGAAACTCAACACATCTTCCTCTCTGCCGCTTTCTCACTTAAATGGCTGCTGCTTTTTTTTCTTTTTCCCATCAGTTCTACAGTTATATTTATTGTTTCCATACATTATCTGAAGCAGCATGGACTTTTGTCATTAACAGAAACAATCCCTTTTCCTTCACACCCTGCGGTGAACCCTGCTAATGATAAGTTCATAGGTTTTGGCAGGCTGGTGACATCGAGTCACAGAAATGGACTGGTCTGGTCCTAGGTGTTTCTGCCACTGGGGATCCTCCTTTAGCATCAGTCAAGGTTTGACTACACCTAAGTACATGCATATTTATCGACCCAGCAGTATTTCAGCCAGAAGGGCTCAAGGGAACCTTGTGCTCATTCAACACTGACCCATCTCAGAGATGCAAAGCCCCTGGGAGATCCCCGCAGTGAGACAGGGGATGCTACAGGCTTTATGCAAAGAAAAACCCAGAAAGCAGAACTATTTATTTCCACCTCCTTTCCTCGGGAAGTAGCATTCTTGATGCAATCAGGCTACTGGCAAGGGACACAGGGTCAGGCCTGGAGCTGGCATTGGGGTAGGTGTCTCGAGCAGACAGCTGCAGCCCAGGGAGGCCAGCCACCTTCGAGAGGAAAACAAAATCTGTCTCACACTGTTAAGCTGCCTGCAAAGTATGTGAATATTTCCCCTGGGTAAGGCAACCTGGACTGCTTGTGGAGGCATCCACAGCCTGCCTGCGGGGGCCGGGGTTGGCAGAGAGGGTTGGGGCTGGTTCACATCCAGGGCCCACTGTGGCAGAGGGAGATGGCAGCTCCTGGAGAGCCCTGCCTTCACTCACTGACAGATTTTACAGCCGAGGAAGATATGCCCATCGTAATCAGCCACGCTGGGAGATGGAGTCACGTTGTGTCAGCCACTTGGTCATGATGAGACCACTCACAACCCCTCCTCCTGCACTGGATAGGCAGATAAACCCCCTCAACAGGAGCCAGTGTGGTGCCTCTCCAAGCACCAGCAGAGCCTGCCAGGCTCTTAACAGCCCAGGAGCCTGCAGCTCACTTCCCTGGATGTGGAAGAGCCAGCAACGTGGTGGGAAGCTCGCATCAGCCCTGACAGCGTGCAGTGAGTAAAGGCCAAAATCATAGGAGCAGCTCCAGCTTCACGTGGCACATGGAGAAGGACACCACAGGGGATTCACACTGCGCCTGCAAAAAGCTCCTCATTGTCTGATGCCATCAGACACATGTTAATCCCTTCCAAATTCTTTGTGAATATGCCCTTATAAATGAGTGAAATTCACTTACTAATAGGAAATGAGGTGTGACAATCACAGAACAATAGAATGACTTGGGTTGGAAGGGACCCTAAAGATCGCCTAGTTCCAACCTGTCTGCCATGGAAAATAAAAAATTAAATAAATAACCCTCCAAATTCCACCAAAGTAATGGTATTCAGCTGCATAAAGATTTAATGGTCTGGCAGAGGGAGATACTGTGCTGTCTCACTCCTGTTACAGGACAGCTAACTGCAGGGTGAGGAGACTGGGGCAGGAGGATGAAAGAAGAGGAAAGAATTTAAGAAAAATCTAT
Organism: Pardalotus punctatus; assembly: GCA_013400915.1. Classification (NCBI taxonomy): domain Eukaryota; kingdom Metazoa; phylum Chordata; class Aves; order Passeriformes; family Pardalotidae; genus Pardalotus; species Pardalotus punctatus. The sequence goes on from VZTX01029422.1 coordinate 151,860, forward strand.
CAGGCAGGAAGGAATCTGTCTCACCTTCAGCACCTTTGCCAACAGCTTTTTCATTTAATCTAGTGAAACAGAGAATCACAGAATCATCAAGGTTGAAAGATACTTTCAAGATCATTGGGTACAAACATTTGCTCAGCACCACCAAAATCACCCCCCAAGTGCCACATCCAGAAACCTCTCAAACACTCCAGTGATGGTGACACTACCACCTCCCTGAGCAACTTTCTCTAATGTCTGACCACTCTAGCAGTGAAAAACAATTACAAATATCCAACGTGAACCCACTCTGGCACAACTTGAGGCCATTTTCCTTCTCCTGTCCCTGTTCCCTGCGAGCAGAGACAAACTGCCCCTGTCTGCCCCCCTCCTGTCAGGGAGTTGTGCAGAGTCACAAGGTTCCCCCTGAGCCTCCTTTGCTCCAGGCTGAGCCCCTTTCCCAGGTCCCTCAGCTGCTCTTCATAAGACTTGTTTTTTAGACACTTTACCAGCTTCACTACCCTTCTGGGGCAAGATGCAAGATGGCAAGAACCATGCTAAAAATAATGTGCTGCCAGCTCCAATCCAGCCCTAGGGCACAGCCTGCCATCCCACATGTCTGGTGCCAGGGAACCAGGAAAAGGCCCCAGCACCTGTGGCTGGGAGAGGTGCAGCCCTAGGATATGCAAGCAACAGATAAGGAGTATTTTCATTTGCATTATTTACTTGTTCAGATTGTGCCATGCCAGGGACAAGTCAGGATGAGACCTTGCAGAGGTAAAGAGCTGGTCTGGGTTGTTGGTGGAGCATATTTTTGTCCTGGGTGGCAACATGAGGGTCTGGAGGTTCATCATCTCCTGCTCAGAGTCCTCCACGCTTGATGGAAAAGTGCTGAAAGGAGTCCAGGGGGAGGGGGCTGAGATGGGCTCCCCACTGCTGAACAATGGTGTGGTGGTCACAGCCTCCATTGCACTCTGTCTCTGTGCAGGCACAGCTGAGCTCTTCCCAAAAACCTCTTAAACACAGACCTCAGAGACTGCGCCTTGCCCCTGCCTGCTTGTACAATCCCCAGCCAACATCCTCTCACACTAATGAAGCCTCTCATTAATTGCTGAGTGACATGAGCTGGCATGGCTGGAGGGTCCCTAACACAGAGCACAGCATCTCATCTCCTGCACACCACGGGGTGAAACCCCGTGCAGCCTTAGTACACCGAAAAAAAAATGACGTGGGACTCCTACCAGGGCCTAACCTCAGCATTCAACAAAATAAAAACCTAACACGTGGTGTTATTCTTAGGGTTGTCCAAAGCAGGGCTCGGAGTTGGACTCGATGATCCTTATGGGTCCCTTCCAACTCAGAATAATCTGTGATTTTGTGATTTACAACTGGCAGTGACCAGCATTAATCAGCATATTTACACAAAATCATAGAAAGGTAAGGGTTGGAAGGGGCTTAAAGATCATCTAGTCCCAACCCCCCACCTCTGTTTACATCAAGACTGAAGAGGTGCTGAGTGCTGGGGATGGGAACCAGCAAGAATGAGGGATGGGATACAGCCAGGCAGCCTGGACCCATCACACAAAGGAGACAGCTGTTTATACAGCACTGGAGGAGAGTTTTTTTCCTGCAACTCTTTCCCACTAGCTTCAGGGGGAAAAAAAGTTTTGTAGAAGATGATGTTTCACAGCAACGTGTTGAATTCAGCAATATTTTCCAAGGAGGAAGGAGAAACACTTCAGCAACATTGCTACACTTAAAGCTGTCTTTTTGCTTTTATACTTCTCACTATGTTTTAATTATAGCTTTATTCTCAGTGTTGAATTCGAGGGTGTATTTGAGATTTTTGGATCATCACATTAAAAAGAAAGGAAAAAAACCCAGCCAAATTACACGGAGAGAAAATGTTTTCTGGGATTTAGTGGTCCCAATTTCACCCCTCCCCTCCCAGGCTCTGGCATGCCTGGAGGGATGTGTGGCCCCAACAGCCTGGCATGATGCTTCTCACCCAGGCTGGCTCTTTTTCCCCAAGCTGCCCTGTTTCTCCTGGGTTTGGGCCCAGCCCTGCCCATCTACCAGGAAAAGGCCCTGGAGGAAATGCAGCTTTGGAGATATTGCAAAGCCCCTCTGAGCCTTTTTTTTTTTTTTTTTTTTTTTTTTAAATAATGTTTCTCCTTTCCGTTTGGTCTGAAGGTGTCGGAGAAGGAACAGCTGACAGGAATCTCTTGACCACAACTCCCATGCTAAAAGAAGGAATCACGCTGCAGGTCTCAAAGGCATTTTTGGGCTGTGGGGTTTTTGCCTGAGCAAAGTTCCAGCAATTCCAAGGGCAGAGAGGGTTTGGCTGGTACCTGAACTTTAAGGCAGCTCTTGGGGCTTTGCCCATTAGCCACACAACTCTGTGTGCTCAGCCACCCATTCTCCCTCACCACCATTCCACCCAGCTCCTGTGTGTGACCCAAACTTTTTCTGCATTGCTGTACACTGCAAAATGCAAAAAAGTCAGAGTATTCCCAGTTTATGGGGATATATCTGGGCTCAAAGGCTTTCTCCAGGGTCTGGAATGTTATCTCAAATTAAAAAAAATTTTTTTAAAAGTGTTGAAAAGGAAGCTGGAGAGGTTCCGGGACTCCTTTGGTCAAGAGAGGCAGTAAAGATCATCTTTTGTGGTTATATATTACAAGCAGGGAGTTATATCCACGTAAATGAGTCCCCAGCCCAGAAAAGGGAAAATTAAACAGGGGAAGGAATTCATCCTCTGTTTAAAAATAAGAAATAAAAAATCCTGGCATGACAGCAGTCTATTACTTGGCTCTCCCTGCAGGGAGCAATGGGAAAGCACTCGGAGCAATCCCTGTCTCTACCCTTGGGAATGTAAAAACGTGCTGACTTGTGCCTTCAACTTTGACAGGCAGTGATAGGCTGCAGCCAGTTGTTTGGAAAAGGAAATTCAATACTTGGGTTTCCAATGTTTCCTTGCTTTCACAGTGTCCAAAGCCTTCCCCAGGCATTTGGAAGTGCTCAACACCTGCCTTAAAAACACTCTTAACTGCTCCTAATGACTGGCCAGGGAGGTTTGCGGCAGCTCCCTCCTACCAGAAATTATACGCAAGACATCCAGAAACAGGCAAAAAGCCAAAACCATGGGGAAAAAAATCCAACTGGACAGTGCAAGGACCTGTCAGGGTCTTGGGGGCTGCACCGCATTGTTCATGCAGTCTCTTAATTCTGTGGCAGCCCCAACCAAAACCCTCCACTCTGCCAGACGTTAGGGGTCTGAACTCCACGCAGACCTTTAACCCTTCCCCAAAGACAATCAGTGGGAAGAGCCAATGCCCTCGGCTGACTCTGATCCCTGTTCAAGCAAAAGGCTTTGTGATCCCTGCTGTTCTCACACCTGCACGTGCTGAGCACCAGCCCAGGACACGCTGCAGGCTCAGACAGGAGCAGAGTCCCGCGGTGTGGCCGTGCCCCACAGGCACTTGGGGATTATCCACAGCCCAGGCAGCCACAGCACCCCAATCCCGTGCCAGCCTCAACATCCCCTCCCTCTGCAGCAGCTTTTGGGTGAGGACCAGTGGTGTTGGTCTTGGCCCTTTCCTCTCCCACACACGTTATATCCCCCCAACAGGGATTTCCACTGAAGGTTTTCCGTCCTGTTCTCCCCTTATCAGCAAAGAGGCAAAAGATGCCTTTTTTTGGAAGGCATTGTTTGCCTGACCTGCTTTAAACCTCCTCTCTAGTGAGAAATTGGAACAGACTTTGAAACCTATCCTGAAAACACAGAGGAGGCTGCTTTGGGTGGGTTATTCTGCATCGATCCCATCCGTCTCTATTTTGCATGCATTAATTCCCCACCCACACGCCTGTTGTTTTAAATGGGACTGTAATTACCAGCTGGGTTTTCCTGAAGGATTTATATATCAGCATCTTAAGACCAGGGGTGGGAGATTCCCATCCATCATGTCCACAGAGCTCCAGAGTGAGTGGCAGTGATTTGGGAACCCAGTGGAGTGTTTCACCATTTCTAGGAAGAGCATGCCAGTTTGGATGCTGGATGTTTTGCAGACCAGCCTTTCTTCTTTGCTGGCTCTCTGGCAAATCATCCCCAAAGCCAGAACATTTTGTCAGGGAGTCAGGACATGGGGCATCCCCTTGCAAAGGGATTGGTTGATAGCATGTTGTAGGTCACCTTCTGGATTTTATCTTAAATCCTGTAATCCCACACCAGGTAGGGTGCAAAGGATTTACCAGCCTGCATGAGACCCTCAAAGTGCCAGAAGTGCAACTTGTGCAGTACCTGACACTCAGGGAAGGCAATATAATCTACAGTCCCTTTGAATTTTTTACAGATGGTTCAGGAGCTACACCAAAAAATGTCCCTCCTCACCCCAGAAGGCAGTAAAAGTTCAGCAGCTGGTCCTTCTTTCAAGTGACATTGCACAGAACACAGGAGCATCTTACAACTGCTAAGGTACAAAAAATGGAGATTATCTCTTAAGAGAGAGCAGACGTGCTCCTGGGAGGTGGGTGTGTAGGATGCAGTGCCAGAACAATGTTAGCAAATCCCCTGTAAAGCACTCTGAGTTCCCATCCTGAGCCCAAGAGCTCAGCCCCACAGCCAAAGCAGAACCCTCAGCATGGGGGATTGACTGCACCTGTACAGCTCCTGCAAGTGCCCAGTCCCCACTGGACCTCTTCATTTAATCAGCCTGAAGGGCTTTGCAGTTCAGACCATCTGTGTGTGCTGGTTTGAGGTGCCTGCTGGCACCCCCAGTAGCAGGGCAGCACCCAGGGTCAGGGTCCATCCTGAGGACCAAGGCTGGACACTCGGATCTGTGTGAGGTGCAATGGGCGCTGGCAGTGAGCTGGCAGAGATGAGGGCAGCTCAGCAGTTCTTTACACCAAACTGACTTGAACTCAGATTTGGGAAAACCCCAGCTACTGTGAGTCCTGCCATGCTGTGTCCAGGCAATTCCCCTTTTATGCTCCGTGAACAAGAAGTCTGTAGCTAAAAATCAAAGATCCAGGAAGACTGTTCCCTATTAAATTTAATATCCCGAACTTTATTGGTACATGTCACTCCAGGAGAGACAGAGCTCTGTTTAAAGTACAAGGGAAACGTCAGTTCCTTGATGTGGAAATAGCTCTTACTTTACATTTCTGCATGATGTCCTGGCATGAGTTAGTGCTGCTAAGCCCTCCTGTAATAACATATAAAGGAAAACTCTTACCAAACAGGAAAAAAAATGTATTTTATACTGCTAAATGTAAAGTCATCCATCTAAAAAACCTGTACAGGTGCTATTTGCAGGTGTCAGGCTATCTGAGGGAAAGTGAATTTTGGTAATCAGCAAACCATGAGCTCCCAGAGCCCCAGCAGCATCTGAAGGCACAAGTGTTTGCTATATAAAAAGCAGGAGGTGGGGTTCCTTGGGAGCAAAAAGCGCCTTAGATTGATGCCAAAGCTGGGAAGGAGGCTTGGAGAGGAGCCCAAGAATTCACCATGGAGGGAGGCACTGCAGGAGACCTGTGATTCCACGTCAGAATGAGCAAAGGTAAAGCCATGGCGGAGCAGTGCCTAAAATGCTGCCAACACGTGAGCTGGGCCGGATGAGGTTCATCCTCATCAGGCAGGTAATGAGCCTGACAGAACCCAGAGGCCAGGGCTGGCCTGCAGCAGGCACAGCCTGAAAACACCAAGCACCATGTGCCCACAGCCAAAATCCCTTCCTCAGCACCAGAGCTGGTTGGTTTCCTAAAGGACATCCCCTCAATTTGCACAGGAATTCATTTTGGGATGTGGGATGGAGAAGGTGACAACAGCTGTCCCTTCCAGCATGGAAATCCACCCGCCTGTGGGTATTTCCCCCTCCCTCTGAAGCCAGAGGAGACTGATTGCAAGAGATTTGCTTTTCCACCACAATGGGAAGAGGATATCACAGTCCTGCTTATTCCATCATAAAATCACAGAACACTGTGAGTTGGAAGGGACCCACAAGGATCACAGAGTGCAGCTCCTGGCCCTGCACAGACACCCCAAAACCCCACCCTGGGCATCCCTGGCAGCGCTGTCCAAACACTCCGGGAGCTCTGGCAGCCTTGGGGCTGTGCCCATTCCCTGGGGAGCCTGGGCAGTGCCCAGCATCCTCTGGGGGAAGAAACTTTCTCTGATATCCAGCATAACCCGCCCCTGGCACAGCTTCAGCCATTCCCTCAGATGTTATCACACATTGTTTCCTACTTATTCCATCAAGAATATCCCACGGGGCTGCACATAACCTGTAGGACGCTGCAGGTACAGCTCCACATCACAGGCAGCGTCTCAGTTCCCTGCAACTAGCTTTGGATCTGGCCTCCCTGAGAAAGTTAGGACTATGTCAATGTTTCCATCATCAACCTCACTTTTGAGGGGCTCGTAACTCTCAACATTTGTGCAATCACAGCACCATCATCACAGCCCCAGTGTTCTGGGGGTGTCTCAGATTATTTGATTTTTGGCACATTAAGCCTGAAGTTCTGGGAGAGTTAAAACACAGCAAAGTCTCACAAGCCCTTTAACCAATGATGGTAATATTTTGAGAATGTATTGCAGTTTTAACCATGCCTCCTTTTCTCTGGAGTTCAGCAATTATTGCACCCCAGCACTCTCTGCCCAGCCCTTGGGTGAGCACTGGTTTTCATCAGCAATCTGCCAGGATTTCAGCACTTTCAGATTTACTCCAAACTCAGACATTGCTCTACCTAGACCAGCTACTTCCCAGTGGCCAAAAGCCAAGGAAACGCCCCAAACCCCCAGCCTGACGTCTTGGCTGCCCTTCAAAAGTTCGCCTCAGCTGGAGCAGAGAGAAATAGTGATTTTGCTCATATGGCCAGCTCCAGTCGTCGGAGGTTCCCCAGTGGGACACTGGGCTACTGTCCAGATGGTGACGTTGCCGAGTGATTTGTTATCTGTGGGGCTGGGATTTTTTCGCAGAGAAGGAGGAGGAATGGGAATGTTGCACTGGTATGGGGAGCTGGGCTGATAAAGGGTCAGGAAATGCAACATGGTCCACAGAGGATTCTGCAGATTTTGTAGAAATTCCAAAATGGTTTGCATTGGAAGAGGCATTTAAAGCTCATCTTATTTCAAACCCCCTGCCATGGGTGGGGACACTTTTCACTATCCCAGATTGCTCCAGACCCTGCTCCGTCTGGGTTTGGGCACATCCAGGGAGCCACAGCTTGTCTGGACAACCTCTGCCAGGGTCTCACTACCCTCACAGGGAAGAATTTCTTCCTAATATCCAATCTGAATCTCTCCTCTTTTAGTTTAAAAGCATTCCCCCTTGTCCTGTCACTATCTGCCCCTGTAAAAAGTCCTCCCTCTTTTATGTAAGCACCCTTTTGGGTACTGAGAGGCTGCAATGGGGTCTCTTTACTTCTCCAGGCTGAACAACACCTTCTCATGGGTACAGATCCCATCATCCTCTCAGACCCACATGCCTGTTTGCTGGGAGGAAGGACTGAAATCCTACAGGATTGGAAAGTTTCCCCCCTAAAAGCTTCCCACCAAGTTCTCCACCTCAATGCCCAGCTTGCAACCCAGTAGCATGGACAGAGCCTCTCCATGCACTCATCCCACAGCTCAGCCTCCCCAGATCCCAGCAGATCCAGTGAAGAATTGCCTCCAAGAGAGGCATGGGGAATGTTCTGTCTGGAAGCAAGGCAGGCAGCTCGTGCTGCAGAGCCCACCCCTTGTCCCAGCGGGACCCAGCCTGCTGTCAGCCCTGTGCACACATAGTCTCCAGGAGGAATGGGATGGCTCACATATGGTATGGATTCACACAGGATCAAGCTGACTCACTGGATGGGGGAGTGGTGAATCGGGAGAAAAACCCCCAAATACACAGGTACGCTTTGCACCATCTCTCCTCAGAAATACCAGCCATGAGCCACGTTACAAAGCACGTAGGAAAAGAAGACACTCATACAAAATGATTCTGCCGGGGTACAGCAACCACACCCAAGGAAGAAGCCTCAGCCTGCTGCATTTTTTGGGGGAAGTTTTAGGTGGACAAAACACAGCTCTGCATCCTTACAGCAGCTTAGAGACCTTAGAATGGCTTCCAGTGCCTAACGGGGCTACAGGAGAGCTGCAGAGGGGCTTTGGATGACAGATGGACAGACAGGAGAAGGGGGAAGGCTTAAGCTGAAGGAAGGTAGATGTAGAGTATATTTTAGGAAGGAATCCTTCCCTGTGAGGGTGGGGAGGCCCTGGCACAGGTGCCCAGAGAAGCTGTGGCTGCCCCTGGATCCCTGGGAGTGTCCAGGGCCAGGCTGGACACTGGGGCTTGAAGCACCCTGGGACAGTGGAAGGTGTCCCTGCCCATGGCAGGGGGTGGCACTGGATGGGCTTTAAGGTTCCTTCAAACCCAAACCATTTTATGATTCTATGATCCAAAGCTACGTCCAACCACAGTAAGGCCTTCCCACCCCTCATCCACATGAGACATAACCCAGATCCCACAGCTGGGCCTTTGGAGGAAACGTCAGGCATGCTCCATGGTTGGGAAGCATTTGCTTAACATCAGGCTTGTGCCAGGAATGTCTGTGCAAATCCATGCAAGCTGGCTTCAGTCTCTCTGCAGGAAAGACACAGCAGTGGGTCTGTGCTCCCTGTGCTTGCCATCAATGAATGCCTTTTATTTTTTATTTCAAAATTAAAGTTGATCAAGTAATTGAACTAGTCTGAGGAAGCAAAGCCAGCCACGTCAAACAGAAAAGCTCTTTCAGGGCCAAAAGGTCTATTCATGTGTACATTAAAGACACAGGAAGAACTACCAAAAAATCCAGAATGAACCAAGCTGGGTGACAAGGGAGACCCACACGCAAACCAGCAACCCCTGGTTTCATGAGGAATGAGCAGGTGAGGAGCAGAGGGATCCTGTCAGCAAAGTCTGCTCCTTTCTTTGAGCAAAACATGACTTCCAGCAGACTGCTCTGTATGAAATCAGATCAGGCAGAGCAAAACTGAGCATTGCAGGGCAGGAAACTGGTCTGGGTCCAGCATCCTCACACCACACTAACCCCCTGGCTGGACACGATGGACACCTCATGGGATGGAGAGCACTGGAGAGCTGGGGAAACTGCTAGAAGAACATTCTCCTCACCAGAAGACAAGCCAAATCAGGTCGTCTCAATTGACCTTAAGGCAGGGTTGCCAGTGTAGCGGCAGATGAGTGTATCTCTCTTCACCATTTCCTTCCAAACAACTGCATCCTCCCACTGTGTGCCCTTCCAGGACCTGAGCTGACCTCTCACTATGATTTTTAGCCTTCCTGACAGTGGTTTAGCTGAGCCTGCTCAGACAGAAACATTTTTCCCCTCTCACGTGGATGTTGTTTTTATTACCTTGGAAACCTACACACTGCCTTTCAGCATAACCAGAAAGCACAGCAGGTACAGGAGGGCTACACAGCCCTCAGCCCTGCTGGACCAGCAAACCCCCTCGCTATATTCCATTAGCAGCACCAGGTTGCCACCATTATCTTGTTTTGCAAAGCCAGCCTTGCTGTTGAGAAATAAAATTGACATTCAAAAGAATTTGACTCTCAGGGCTGCAGGCAGTGCTCTTAACAGAGACAACAAAATAAGAGGGTTTTGGTTAAATGGTGAGGAAAAACCTGCAAATTGTTGTTTAAGGGGCTGGTTAAGTGCCCCACAAATACAAACAGTGGCAATGACTGGAGCCCATGAGCTGTCACACAGCAGGAGGAAGGTGAGACGCTGTGGAATTGCTGCACCCTGGGCACCAGGCAGTTTTTAACTTAACTAATGCATCCATCCACAAGTTTTCAGGACTAATCACTACCCACTATATATCAGAGGAGATTTTTCTCATGCCAGTGGGTTCATGCTAGCAGGGTTTCTCATATGGGCTTTTAGTGGGTTTAATAGGTGTGAGGTTCAGCTGCTCCTCAAACTCCTGCTCTTGGCTCTCTGGAGTTTGTGTGAGACTCAGTTTAAGGCACCAGAAACTGGACTGGGAGGGAATGAATGAAGATAAGCATCCATCCATGTCAGAGCCAAGGGATTTGCCAATAAATTAGAACAATGCTATTAGGAGAAGGTTGGTGGCCTTGGGGAGAAGCTGGCAGCCCTGTTGAGCTCTTTCCACAGGCATCTAACCCCCCGGTTAAATTGATGCTTTGATACTGCTTTTCCCACATGAAATTCCTGCCCAGCACAGCTCCTGCACTGACAACTTTGATGTCAGATGAGACTTTAAAAGACCAGATTTTCAAACAAATGCAGGATGTGTTGATCTACCTAACAGAGATATGTCCCTTGCTGTCCCCAGGAGCTGGGACTGGAGGCTGGCAGACGGACAACGCTCAGTTTCACAGCTGCTGATTAAACTGCCACAACAATGCTCGGCACAACGCCAGATTAATTAGTGCTAGCCACATGATCTACAAGTCCCTTTTGGCTTTAAAGGAAAAAAAATCTAAGGATTTTCCAAACTCATTTTCACACACCTCACTGGCCTCACGCTTTCCCTTGAATTTTCTGCTCCTGAAGTTGTGTCTCTCTTTCACAGGGGCTTGTGCCATTTTTAGATGCTGTGAGCCTGAACGTGTGGCAGGAGGAACTCAGAGGCTGTGTAGCTCTTGGCCTTTTGGAGAGGATGGACTAATCTTTGGCTGATATTTAGCAGAGGCTTGCAGCACCACACGCAACCTCCAGCTTGATACTGTTGTGACCTTTCAGTTTCATTTGCAAGACCATCTGAAATTTGTTTGATTTCAGTTCCTCTGCAGGGCCTTCAAGCAGGCTTTTTGTGCCATGACGAACCACAGCACACACAAATTAGCTGTTTCTCTGCTTAAATGGCACAGAGGGAGAGTGGCAAAGTGCAGTGAGAGCCAGGGATGGTGACTGCAGCCTATTTTACTGAAGATTGGGCAGAGAGCAGAGATGTCCTGGTCAGCAGAAGCAGTGGGGGGTGGATCCAGGGCCAGATTCCACCTCTGAATGTCTCGCATGGAGAGATGTTTGCACAAGGGCAGGTTGCTGCCATGCTGTTCCCTTCCCAATCCCTCTTGGTGGTGCTTTGAGGACCAAAGCCACTTTTCCCCCTCTGACCAGCCAAGGTCTGCCACAGGCCTGCAGAGCATTTTCTGTTTATCCCCTCACATCCAAGGACAGCTTGGATGAGGCTTTGGGTAAACTGGTCTGCTGGAAGGTGTCCCTGCCCATGGCAGGGGCTGGAACTAGATAAGCTTTCAGTTCCCTTCCAAAACCATTCTACGATTCCATGATTTTCAGATATCACCCTCCCAGGGCTCCCATGACAATAAGTGCATTACCACTGCTAGCAAGATGAACCAAATAAGAACAGGGTTGAGTTCCTACTAGCAGCACCCTGGGTACACCTTTTATTTTTTATCTTACATACGCTCTTTTTTCCCAACAGCAGGCAATTTTCTGCCCTGCAAACCATGGACACACTTGATCAGGAGTGGGAAGACACATCCTGGAGGGCACTGGGTCAGCCCCAGGGAGGTGGGCAGCGCATTTACAGACTGTAAGATAGCTCAGCTTTAGCCGTGTATCTCACTCCTGCTTCTTATGGAGTGGAGGCATTTCCTTCCCAAAGGATGACACCTTTTACAATGTTATCACCCTGGATTTCAGGAGGCATTTAGGAAATTGTAATTTGATCTTTTATAGAATCACAGAATTGCTTAAGTTGGAAAAGATCTCTAAGATCATTGTGTCCAAGTGTTTCCCCAGCACTGCCAAGCCCACCACTGACCCATGTCCCCAGGTGCCACATCCACATGTGGATGTGTGGATGTATGATTTTTTGAGCACTTTTGGTGACTCCACCACTTCCCTGAGTGACCCTATCAGAGAAGAATTTTTTCCTATTATACAAATAGAATACCAGGAATATTTTATCTGGCACTTTGCCAGCCCAGAACTTCCTTCCTCCTGGCCCTAGAGAGACACCTTCATCTGCTCCAGACTGAGGAGCCAAACAGCTGGGATGGCTCATTCTCCAGTTTTATTTTGTTCTGGCAAGGACCTTATGCTGAGAACTCCCTGCCTGTCCTGCTGCTCCCAGGGGTAAGATAGGCTCATGGGGAAAAGGGAACAGGTAATAAACCTGGCTGTGGTCCCTGGGCAATTATTCATACCTGTTGTCTTTGGCACTCACGGGGTAGAGACTTGTCAGTGCTGGGTCCCAGACAAAGCCCAAAGCCCTGAGCCAAAGGCAGAGGTTTGTGTGTCTTGAAAATCCCACAGGAGGAGAAGAAAACATCCTCCACCCAGCCCAGCTTGTGACCCAGATGTTCTGAGCTGTGTTCAGCCTCACCAAGGGAGCATCCCAAATCGGTGCCAGGTGTATCCTGTCCAATGCTGCCTGCGGGCCCAGCGGAGCAAGGGCTGACCTGAGCACCAAGGGTGCAGGGTGACCACATCCACTCAGGGCACACACAGACTGTCAGCAGGTGACAACCTCGAGGCCTGGTGGGGACCACAGGGAGTGAAATCGCTGCAAGGAAGGATGCCATGAGGTGATGGGTGCCTCAGGAGAGATCCCCTGGGTGAGGGCCTCGGAGGGACAGACCCTGTGCATCTCAGCAGAGCAGAGAGAGCAGGAGGGTGATGGTGATGGTTATAAGGCTGGAGATAGAAACACAGAATCATTTAGGTTGAAAAAGCTCTCTAAAGTCATGGAGTCAAACCAATCCCTCAGCACTGCCAAAGCCAC
>VZTX01029423.1:257-11720 GCA_013400915.1 Pardalotus punctatus
CCCCTTTCGGAAACCCTTCACGCTGACCCCTCACGCCGATCGCTGACAACGGCTCCTCGCACCGACCTCTCACAGCGACCCCTCAAGCTGGCCCCTCACACGGAGCCCTCTCACCCATCCCTCACACGGAGCCCTCACAGCGACCCTGCATGCTGGCCCCTCACACGGACCCCTCTGACCGGCCCCTCACACATTCCTCACACGGACCCCTCACACCGGCCCCTCACACCGGCCCCTCACACCCGCACAGCGCCGGGTCCAGAACATTCCACAGTGCCTGGAGTCCGCGGCCTCCCCGCCCCGAGGAGCGTCGGTGCCAGGGGCCGAGTGTGGCACAGGCTCGGCCGTGCAGGGCCGGTGTCACCCCGGGGTGACCGACACCCAGCCGGAGCATCCCCGTCTCGCTGTCCCCGGCTCTGCCCCCACGGTGTCACCCCCTGTGTCACTCCCTGTGCTGCGGCAGATTAACAGGAAGGTTTGGAATGGGTCTCCACAGCTGGTGGTGTTGAGGCGGAGTGCCCAGGAGCGTAGTGACACCGCTATGGCATCTTGAGGGACCTCCCTGAGGGTTGGTCGGTCAAGGACACGCTCTGGATCACACTCCAGATCAGGCTGCGGAATCTTCCTCTTGAGGAACACCCTGCTCCTCTGAGAAAAGCGCTGGTGCATCACAGTCTCAAATTGATTTACAGCACGCAGTGTTTATTGACAGTATTAGTAATGGATTGTTCCAAGGCATGATGAGGCTTCAACAGTTTGCCACGACCTTGAGAAAAGTGCTTGAGTGGCACATTCGTTGGGGGAAGGGATGAATGGAGAAGTTTTCCACTCATCGTGGCGCTGGAGCAATCACACTGGAGCTTCACTGTGTGACATTGAGTGGTTGGGGCTGCCCCAAGCCCTGGGATTTGTCTCAGCCACGGAGACAGGAGGTGCAGCAGCAGTGCTGAGTGCCAGGCAGCTTTTGCCCTGGCAAGAGAAGCTGAGATGCCCGTAGGATCATGGGGAAGAGGCAGGAAATTGGGTGGCCACCACCCCAGCACCCTGTGGAATGGCACTGCAGGACGGAAAGCAGCTGTCAACTCCAGCACCTTGCTTTGTTTGTGTGCATCAGCATCACAGTCCAGTAGAGATTCGTCTGTAGACTCATCCACAACCCACATGCCTGACTGCACATGCATTCCTTGTTGGAATAAGCATGGAAGGCAAGAGATCATCTCACACAGTCCATCCCCCTCAATGGTGCTCTAAGGAAGAGCTCCTAGTGACCAGTTCTAACTGTTCTGACACTAAGCAGCAAGTTATAATCAACAGATGCAAAGAACCACGTATATTTTAAAAAACATATAAACTTGACCCCCAAAAAACTTCTTTCAGTGCTTTATCTCATCATCTCACACAAGGGCTTTGGCTGACCACTAGAAATGATGTTTTCTGGGTGTTCTTTACCTGCAGCAAAATGAACAGAAGAAATGAAAAATCACCTCCTAGGAAGAAAGAACACAAGTAAGTTGGATTCATCTGGGCTGTGTTCAGCTCCAGAAAGCTGTCAGCAGGCTGGGGATATGGCATTAGGGCTTTTTCCCCTCCAGTGCTTACACACAGGGGTAGCCAGAGCCCTGGGATGGCCAGGGAAGAGCAGGATTTTTGTGTCCTGTCATGTTCCCGGGGACACCTCTCTGCTGGGACAGGAGGTGTGGGCTGATGTTCACCAGCCAGAGCAGCAATTTGGTGGGTTTATCATGCTGAGTGCCCTTTTCCAGGTTCTGCCAATTTTAAAGAAGGAATTCTTTTGGAATAAGTGTGAATAAGCAGTCAAATACTTACAGAGCTGTTTCTCTTGGTTTCTTGAAGCACTGAAAAGAAAGAAACAGTCTGGTTATTTTTCACATTTCCTGGCCATGGGGATATTGTTGCAAATATTGCAAGTACATAATGCCTTCCGCATGAAATATCTAATACTTGATTTATCTACTGGTAATTCTAAAGCAGAAGGTAGTTTGTAGCAGTTTTCTAACAGTCAAAAGCAACATTATGAAACAGAATAGAAAAGGTAGAAAAAAACCAGTGCATTGCAGCAAACAATGCTATTTTTTCCTATGAAACTAGAGCTTTCCATACCTTAAAAATTTTGTCTTTTCGAGCCACAATTCCAAAAAGAACCGTGATTGTAACCACCACAACAGCAGCAATAACGGCCTCCTTGGGAAAACCAGGTTTTTTATCTGTCAGGAAAGAAGATGTTGGATATGTGAGATTTGAGCGCAGTAACATAACCCAGAACATTTCACAGGACCGTGGAAAGACGTATTTCTTTTCCCACAGCTGTCACTGCTGATTTAACTGTTGCTCTCTCTGCCGTCTGCAGACTGACTCTGTGTGTTAATCCCCTGGAAAGAAGGGAGCTGAGCCTGTGTTTTAGTGAGCTGAAGAAGAATTGAAACATCAGCTCCTGAAGAAGAAAATTCCCCAGGCACTGTTATGATCAGTAAGGATGTCCAGAAGTACCACTGACACAGGTAACATTGCTTCCCTCCCTCCCTGTGCCAGGAGGGCAGAAAGAAAAGGGGCCTGGTGGGTCACCTCGCTTAGTGTCACCTGTCTGAGCCCTCAGCACCCGGCCCCTGTGGTCACTTCTGGAGCACAATTTATCTTAAGCAGCTCTTTGGGCATGACAGAATACTGTGGTCAGAGCAAGATGCTTCAAGTAAGACCTGAGGTGCTTTAAACCACACTTGAGTGTGCCCTGTCAGCGTGGGAAGAGCGACAGTGGGATGAGCCTGCCCTGGGTCACATTTGCCAAATGCCCTTGAATAACAGGCAGTGAATAGAGGCCCTTCCTGGTGCTGTGGTCCCAGGTACAGGTGCAGGGAGAGCTCCTTGCTGTTGCTGTGCCCTCAGAAGTCCATGCAGGGGATTTACCACACTCCACTTACACTTCTTAATATAAACGGATTGTTGTCATTATAAAAGGGAACAGAGAGTTATTTGTAAAGCTTGTTGTTTTGACAGCAGCCTTGTTACCTTCAACTATGAGGTGGAAATCCTTTGTCCCGCTTCCCAAGCGTGATTGCACCACGCAGGTGTAGGTCCCACTGTCAGACTTCTGTACTTTTTTGATGGAGAGCTGAAAGACCTCACTGGTCTGGTAGAGCTCGTGATGATTTTGCTGCAGGGTCAAGCTCTGGTTGTCCTTCTGCCAGCTGGTTTGGGCTTGAGGGTTGGATTTGGAGTTGCAGGACAGAGTAACATCTTTGTCTTCTTCCACATGGAGGGTCTCCTCTCCACTCAGCCGTGGAGGAACTGCTCAAAGGAATGCGGTTCAATGGATTGTTAATAATGCTGCTCATAGAATCACAGAACCATTTAGGTTGGAAAAGCCTTCTCAGATTGAGTCCAGCCATTAACCCAGTGCTGCCAGGGCCACCACTAAACCACATCCCCATGTGCCACATTTACACGTCTTTTAAATCCCTGCAGGGATGGCGGCTCCACTGCTGCCATGGGCAGCCTGTGCCAGGGCTTGATGACCCTTTTGGTGAAGGAATCTTCCCTAATATCCAATCTAAGCCTCCTCTGGTACAACTTGAGGCCATTTCCTCTTGTTACTTGGGAGAAGAGACTGACCCCACCTTGCTCCTCTTTTCAGGAGCTTGTAGGATGCCATCCATTTAACACAAAATAAATTCCCTTCACTTGTGCTCCTTGTTCAGTGGTCTTATACATCACAGTAGTGCAGCCTTTCCTGATTCCTGGGAATGAGGAGGGCAGTCAGTGGCAGAGACTGTCACTCCTGTATCTCCTCTGCCCTGACTTGTATCCTTGGGAAATAATCTGTGTGGAGGCAGGGACATATCCAGTACATCTTTCTTAAGGGCCCACCCACTCCTATAAAAGAGGCCTTAGATCAGTCCATAAGCACCACTGTGGGAAGGGTGTGTCTTATCACGTGAGCTATCTCCTCCTAAACACATTTTTTCTCGGTGAAGGCAGCGTTCAAGGGTGCAAAACACCGCCCAGACAGAGCTGCTCAGCCCATGACTCCATCCCACCCCAGCCTTTCCACACAGCAACCCACCACGGCAACTCACACTGGATATCCAGGGTCACAGACACCTGCACAGACTTGTCCCGCGCCAGCTTGCACGTGAAGGTGACTCCATTGTCAGACTCGTTGACTGGGGATATGCAGATGTTGCTGATGTTCACTTTATTCCCATCTTTCAGACCCACTTGCCCATCTCCCCGGTACCAGAGCAGCTCCTCAGCCTGGTTGCTGTTGTATACGTGGCACGAGAGGGAGATGGGAGGGCCAAGCTCTGTAGACAGGGTGAAGTCAGCAGCATGGTTATTTACAGACAGTTCCAAGCCTGCAGAAGAAGGAGAACAAGGACATTAAGCATCCAAAGGATATCCTTCCCACAAAAGCTGCCCTGCTCAATTCTCCAGGCCTCGACCTTGGAGGAAAGACTGAGACTTTCAGGTTTCAAAGAAGTCTGAAGGTCCCTGTCTGAAGGTGTTCCCAGGTGGCCAAAGCTATCATACTTCTCACTGCTTAGAGCAGGTTTGGAAACAGTGGCCTCATCATCCCCATGCAGCTGCTGCAATAATGCTGGAAAACACTGAAGTGTCCCCATTCCCTTCTCTGCTACTCTCAGAATGAGAGGCCAGTTTTCAGACATTCCTCTGGGGATGACCACCAGAACACTCAAAAGCTGGGATGCTGCTGTGGCACATCACCCAGCCCCGGGCAGTTTCAATGGTTGGTGTGATGGGGCTTGGACAAAGCCACGAGGGATTTTTTCCATTGCTTACCTGTGGCCACACATGCCAAGAAGGAAATGGCAAGGATGGGTGCTCCGTAGGGGGCAGTGAGGCTGCATCTCTGTGCCATCTCGGAGGGGCCCAGCTGGCTCTGTTGGAGAGAGGGTCACAGCACTGCTGCCTCTGCTCAGGGCTCGCAGGGGTTAATCCCTGCTGCCATCAGACACCCTGGGGAGAGCCCTCACAGCGGGGACAGGGTCACCAGGGAATAAACTGAGTCGATTGTTGCAGAGCATTTTCCAGTTCAGAGCAGATTCAAAGGGGTTTTATGTCTCTAATCTCCATTACATGAGTTTGTTGTCTCCAATCTCCTGTCAGTCAGGGGAACCCGTCTCTGGATCCGGTAGCAGTGGACTTACCTTCGAAGGGTCTCTGGAGAGGCTGCTTCTGCTGGGAAATGCACAGTTCTTCCCTTTCCTTATTTATAGGGTTTGAATTTTAATGTTTTATGGTGGTTCAGTAAGAAGTGAGTCCATAAAATGGGTTCAAGGCCTCGTTCAATTCCTGGATTTCTGAGCTCCCAGAATACCGAAGAAAAGTATTTGCTGGGCTCTGCTGTATGTTTTATGAGACTTGCCGAGGCAATGAGTAACTAAGGAGAGTGTTCCTGCATCAGCCATAAAGACTTTCAGCCAAAAATAATACCTTTTTTTTTCAGCCTTCTGAGTGTTCACAACACTGTTTCAAGCCACGGGGATTTTATCCTAGATTATTCTAGAGCAGGAGTAGATTCCGTTTTGTCCCTTTCTGCCCAAAGCTGCATTTCCATGTCCTCCTTTGAGTGGAAAATGAGAAAATGCCCAGATTCAGACTTTGAACTGCATGTTGGCAGAGGAGAGAGCAGACACTGTCCTGCCCACCTGTATGTACCCCTGGGCTGTGCTTGTGCTTAGCTCAGCCCTGGGCAGCCCCAGCATAGAGTAATGGGGTCTGTCCCAACTGTCCTCGCTGCTGGGACAGCTGTGCCTGGGCTGTGTGTGCCCAGAGCACAACTGAAGCATTTGGCTACATGGAAATCTGAAATTACTCCTTGTACCTCAGCAGGGTGACAGTGATGTGGCTGCAAAGCACGGGGTCCTCGCAGCCTCTGAACGTGTTGTCACTGCTGCCAGTGTCCCTGCAGGCACATCACTCATCAGGAATGGGCTCAGCAGAGCCATAAAGTGCATTTCATGAGCAGGAGGAGTCCAGCACGTGTCTTTGGCGTTTCCTTCTCCTGTGGACACCGTGTCCCAGCTCAGTGGCCCACGGGAGGGCTCCTGCTCTGGGGCTGCCTGTGCACACAGCACAGGAGCACACAGCACTGGTTATTTGTGGGGCTGTTGCAAACAAGGGTCATCTTTGAGTGTTTGTTAATATAACTCTTTCTGTGTTTATTGGTTTACCCTTAAAAACTAACAGGGAATCATTCTCAGTTTAAAAAGTGTGTGTGTACAAAGGTCTCTTAAAGAGAGAGTTCTCAGTCCCCCTTCTAGAAAACTGTCCTGTCCTTGTAGTATTCAACTAAACGTTGGCTTATGGTTCAGTACAAACTTCAATCCTAATGCTCTTCCTAGGAATAAAGTGATCTTTGTGGTTTGGAATTAAGCTGAGTTGAAATAGAGAGGGAAACAGCTCATGTGCTCCCACCACAACATAATACAAAGGCAGGAGAGTGCAGAGAGGGCTGTGCTCCATTTGGTCACTGCACTGCAGGTACTGACACTCTGTAGAAGGAGGTGTTAGGAGTGAGTGAGGAGGTATAGAAAGAAAGCATGGAGCTTGGGAGTGCTTTTTTTAATGTAGAAATGAGAGTAAGGGAAAAGATTGTCAGACAACAGCTGTTCTGTGGGGGAGTTGTTATGATGTGAAGCCCAGCACCAACTGGGACCTGGGTCAAATCCTGTCCCAGCAGGTCCATGACAGGCAGTGAGGTGAACTCAAGTTGATCTGGAGCAATGGCAGTGTCCTCTTTTGCAATAGGCTTCAGGATCTGCTCAAGGAAGAGGGACTAGAAAATCAAGGTGTTACCTGGCCAGAGGCTCTGAAAGGGAGCTGATTAGACCTGGTAAGAATTACTTTCGCAATGGCTTTTTACACTTTTCTTTTTATACAGGGTGTAATTAATCTTGTGGGTGTCTAATTACTGAGGTCTAGAGTTTTGTGGGTTGCTTTCTCCACCTTTCCATTACATTTTGGAGGGACATAAACCTCATGTTCCAGAATGTAAAGCAGCCACTAATGACTCAGACTGGGAGGAACCTCTTCAGGGAGGCAGGTACTCTGTAACTCTCCACAGCAAAGGATCCAGCCCTCACATTTGAGGTACTTGGATCTGCACTGTCAAGGCTGGATCAGACAGACCATGAAGTCAGAGTAATCCACCACACTGGTTCCTGCTTGTCATCCTTATGGCAACGCTGGACCAACAAACCCAGAATAAGACTGTTGTTAAATATGACTCTGAACAGCCTCAAAGGAATTAATTAATAAGCACCAGTCTATTCCTGGGTGTAATCCAAGCCTTAGAAACCTGAGAAGAGAAGATTTAGAACATGATAGAGATTGAGCAGAAGTTTGGTTTTTTTTCCATAGGGTCTCTTAACCTCCAATTTCAAACTTCCCAGCAGTTTGGGTTCTGTGTGGATCTCCTCAGTGCCTGCAGGGGAGGGAGCACAATTCCTAATCCTCCACACTCTCACTGGCAGATGAGGTCTTGATTTATACTTAGCAGAGTTCTGAGGGCTGATGGTTGCTCCTGGAGTCTGGGGCATGACAGGATATGCACAGATGTGTGGAAACCCAGGATTGTATCTATGGTTTTATCAAGCAAACAAAGGCTACAACATGGCTCTAATCCTGCTCCAGAAAACATGTTTCTGCAATAGTGCCTGAGGCTCTGCTCCAAGGCTGCTCCTGCCTTCCTACTCCTTGTGGTTCCCCACTCCTAATCCCTTCTTAATATGTGGTGCTACATATTTTGCAACATTTCCATTGTTGGAGGATGACTGTAACACCCAAATCCACTGCCTCTCCTTGCCAAATAACTGGGCTGGAAAGCGAGGCTGTCAGGGAATGCTGCTTGAACTTACCCAGCACTCCACAAAACCTATTTTTCCCAAGTATAAAGATTCTGGAGATGCCTTGATTTCTCCCAGCCTCAACTCGACATACTACCCACTGGTGAGATGGACAGATCTCAAGTATTTTTTTCATAAATTTGTTAGTAAATCTGTTTCCTGATGATCCTTATATAAAGGTCACATGCTGTGCCACTGAATGCAGAGGGATGATGACTGAACTTTATCCTTGGGAAGGAATAAGAATAGTTAAAGAAGCACTAAACCAGTGAATATTGTGAAATTTTAAATTTAAATAAAAAATGGGCATTCCTGAAGAAACAGATCCTGGGATCAATAAAGCAGAAGAGAAGCCCTCAGGAAGGTGAGGCTCCAGCACAAATGTTGGACGTGGATGCCACCTGCTGGGTACCCACCCACGGAAGCTGGCGGGGAGCAAAGTCACCTGGGAGCGCTGGAAACCGGATGAGATCCCTGTGATCACCTTGGCAGAAGTTCAGAGGCAGTAAATCCTATAGAAGGCTGAAGCCATGCTGATCAGCTCTGCCAAAACCCCCGGGCTCAGAGGAGAAGGAGGCATCTCTGACATGGAAAATCTACCCGTTTTTTATCAGCAGATTTTTATCCACACTGTGGGAAGTGCCCTGAGGAGTCTGTGCTCCTGCTGATGCAATAAGGAAGCTTGTCCTGGGTTTTTACCAATCTATATTGCTACACTCGCTATTTTCTCAGAAGTGTGAGTAAAAGAGGCTTGGAGAAGCTCAGTCATCACTTTGAAGAATTGCTCCTGCATCTTTTAAACTCTCCCTTCCTGAAGTGAGTGCAAGGAACTTCGATGCTGTAGGAAGAAAGCCCAGCCTTGAATCAGGAGCATCGAGGCACTTGCCAGTGTTTCCTGTGCTGAGAAGTCAGTGCAGTAGGCACAGCTCCTGTGCCAGCAGTCAGCGCTGTCCCACTCTTTCCTGGCTGCTCTGGGTCACACCCAGCACTGATGGCACCAATCGTGACCAAAGGCAGTGCATTAGTGTGGCCTCTGCTGTCCTAGTCTGAGAAATATGGTCCCAAATAAAAGGAAATGTGAAAGGAACTTGGCATTAAATTAGGAATAGAGGTCCCCTGCAGAAGATAAAAGTGACTTATCTGGATAAAAATTCCACCTAAATGTTGGCCCTTGTAGTTTTCCATCCATGGAGCCCTGGCTGGCAGCTTGCAGCTCTCACACCTTGCAGCACTCAGGGAAATCAATACTGTTATTCTTTGCTTCCCATCATCCACTCATGAAACTCCATTTTCTACCTGACTGAACCAGTTTTCCAGGTGGGCTCCTGTCTCACCCAGGGGTCAGGCTGTATCATAGCAGTGATTATTTGCCAGGTTTCCATGATTTTGTTCATTGTATGGACAGAAAACACCTCTGGAACTGGTGGGCTGGACTTTCTGGGGTTCCTGTTTTTCTTCTTTGAAATAAAAATGACTGGGGAGGATGCTAAACTTGGTGCCTATTTCATGCTGGTGGCCAGTACAGGACATTCCCTAGCAGAATTCCCAGATCTGCTTCTCTTTCAAGAGTGTATTGTGCTGTGGCTGCTCTACAGCCTGGACCTCAGATATTTTTGTCCACCTAGGAACTTTCATCACCAGTGGGATTTCTTGTAAGTGCTCTGCTGGAAAGCCAAGTGCTGATTTGATCTTGTGAAGTGCTGCCAAACAATATTAGCAGTTTTAACTTGCCTGCTGGGGTGTCATCCCTCGTACCCTCTGCGAGGAATCTGCAAAGACTGAGCTGTTCTGTCTTTCCTGTTCATGGGGAACCATTTGCTGCCAGTCTTCAGGAAAAAATCACATTCCTGCTCCGTGGTTGGGAAGCACTGTGGAGTGTGGCGAGGCAAAAGTCACAGCTCCTGAGTAACCACCTTTTTAAGTGCCACAGCACTGGCACAATGCAGAGATGAGAAGGAGGAAGGAGAGGAAGAGGAAGGGGAGGAGGAAGAGAAGGAGGAGGCAGATCAGTCCCCAACCTGCAGCTTTGCTCACGCAGGGATGTGGAAGTCAGAGCTCTCCTCAGTTGGCCCAAGGAAATGTGGAGGGTTTGTTGTTACTGGCTGCTGAGCAAATGAACTGGTGACTCATCAGCCTTTGCCACATGCTGCTTTTACAATTGGCCCCTTGGAGTTCCAGACAACTGGGCTTTTATCAGCTAAAAAGGGAAATGAGCTCAGTTACTCTGGGTAAATCCAGAGCAATTTATTTGTAGACTGAGGACTTAAAGCTATATAGTGGTGATCACTTCCAAGACAGCCAAATTCCCTCTTGACACTCCTTCTCCCTTTTGGTTTAAGAACATCCTGATGACCACGGTCTTTTGGCTTTTCCAAGTTTAATTTGATCTGGGGCATCTTTTTGATGGATAACCCGTGTCCTGCTTGTTCCTCTCCAAACGATTGTGCAGCGCAGATGAGCCCCAAAAAAGAGAAGCCAATTTATTCTCCCTTTCCTTGGGGCCCTTCTGATGCTGTACCACGCTTAGCTCACACACGGGTTTGCATCATCTGATCTCTTGCGCAAAGGATCCCGGAATGCCGTGAGATGAAGGAGTCATACCACTGATGGTTTCTCTGAAAATCAGCTTTTTGTGCTAGACTTGGGACTTGTGTCTCCAACAGGAAATGCCAGAGCTGGGAAGCAGATGTATACATGAGATACTACTGAAAAGTTAAACAGGAATTGACAGGAATCTGCTGGCAGAGATGGACACTTTCATTGCTTTATTGATTGCAAGGTGATTTGTGCAGAGTAAGGTGTCCTGCCTTTAGTCCTTATCATCTCTCCTGCCTCACAAAGAGAATTAGACGAAGGAAACCACAAAGTACTATTTATGTCTCTTCGGAGGCCCATGGTCCGGCAGTCACTCACAACACAGCCACGTGCAATGTAAACATCACACTGTTGGAATGTCTTTAATCCCCAGAGGTCCGATCCGAGCAGGCAGCTCGCTCAGGGCTGGCCACATGCGCTTCCCTCCAGGAAAACGGAGGCGCCAGGTGCAACACCTTGTGCCCCGTGACCCCCCACTTGTCACAGTGGCCAGCTACGGGCCACCTCGTCCTTCCTCCCCAGGTCCTGGTTTGTGTTCCGCCTTTATCCGTTGGAGAGGAGAGGCCTGTCGTGACCGCTCCGAGGCATCGCCCGGTGCTGCTGTTTGTCCCCCCGTGCGCAATTAACTCCGTGTTGGTTATTCACCTATCCCGCAGCGGTGAGCGCCGTGGAGCGGCTCATGCAGGGGCGCTCGGGAGAGCAAACAGCGAGCGCGGGGAGTCAAAGGCCGCGATATCCTGAGGGAGGACGGAACCCCCTCTGCGCTGGGAAGCCGCTCTGCGGGGAGCGCCGGTGACCGCGCTCCGCTGCCGCCGAGCCCCGCGGCGGAGCCGGGCCCGGGGCAGCGCCGGACCCCGCAGGGGGCGCCACGGGACACGGTAACACCCGCCCCTGGTGACGTAACGCTCCTGTAGTCTCTCATTGGTCCATCACCGCCCAGCCTGGGCGGCTCCTCCCCCTCGGCCGCTGCTGATTGGCGGGTGCC
>VZTX01029424.1:0-26387 GCA_013400915.1 Pardalotus punctatus
TGCCACAAAAATCCTTGGGAAAGATGAAGACCTTTGAAATAAATTGTCTGCCATTCTCACAGAGAAGGGGTGCCTGGCCTGCAGCCAAGGCCTGGCTGAGGGAGGCAGCAGCCTCTGGGTCAGAGCTGAGCAACAAATGCCAGCCGAACTGGGGCTCCAACTCCGTGCTTGTGACTTTACTTCTGTTTTAAGGGCAGGGCTGCTGGTGCCTGATTTCTTTCAGGGGCCTCAGAGAGCTTTAAGATTCGATCACTGCCTGACATTTAATCCATTTCCTACAAACCCAAACAACATTCTGCATCCTAATGAGTGTCGTGTACAGAGCAGTAACTGCTCTGTACAAGGATGAGTCACTGCACAGTGAGACTTTAATGTGGATGTGCTATTTAAACAAACCCTGCACGGGAGCTGCTCCTCAGCACTTCTCTCCCCTCGCCAGGGGCCTCAAAGAACCCACTGCTCTTGGAGGAGGTGGCTCAAGCTCCTCCTGCTCCAAGGGACTGCACTCCTTTGTGTTGCATCCCTCACCCAAAGTCATAGCTGGAAAAACAAGTTCTCAAGGCTGGACTTGCACACAACACACTGTCCTATGGCTGCTGGGTGTGTCTGCTTAACGATATTATAAATTCATCAACACTCAGCCTCTCGTGCATCCCAAACCCCTTCCAAGCCTCAAATCCTCACTGGTGGAGGCTCAGGTTGGAAGAACTGGCCCCAGTCTGTTTTATCTGCATGAATGGGATGTGGCTTGAACTTCAGTTTTGGTGAGAACACTCCAAACTCCAGAAATAAAAGTGTCAGCCGAATATACCTACCAGGGTTTTAACAAGTGGTATTTTAATTTGTTTGGAAATGCAAGAGGGTGTAGGGAAGAGATAGAAAAGTTATGCAGGAAGCTGCTGAAGCATAGGTGTTAAAACATGCACATTTTAAAAAGAGCTCAAGTTTTGGTGTGGTGACATGACACAGGATAAAAAGTTCAGCAGACACACTGGTTAACATGCCAAACATCTATAACAAATCACTGTGGCCTAGCTTTGTTTATTGGGAATCACTTTAGTAACCTGAAGTCACAAATAAGCAGTAAATAACAAAAACTACAGATAAACACAGGTTACACATGCAAATTCCTGTTCACATCTCACATGTGCAGATACATTAAGAGCACAGTTCTAAAGAGTCTTGACAAAACCAGGTCTTAACAAAAATTGACGTTAAAATGCAGGTATGAAAACTTCCATGTGAAGAATATAAAGATACCTTTTTGGCCCTTTCAGGACTCCAATGCTGCTTTTGATATACCAGAGATGTATGACAGCGACGAGATTCAAGTAAAAGCAGGAAGAGCTCAAGGAAATAATACTGGTCAGAGAATGGGCATTTACTTCTCACTAAAAATACACGGAACAGCTGAATAGGAAAGTCTAGCAAGAGCTTAGGAAAAAAAATCACAAAGTTGTAAAGCTGACTAATCACTAATTTTCCTATTTGCTATAGATAACAGCAGTGACATTAAAAGAAACTGCAATTCAACATTTAAAAATGCAACTTACATTTAAAGACTTTTCCAAAGTGAAATGCAATGACAGCCTTACACTCAAAATTAAATAGCTGCTAGGCTCAGACCAAAATACGGAATGTTCTAGATAAAATAAAAATACAGTGTTACTTTTCATTTTTTATTCAGAATGGAACTGAAAGACAATTTCTGAAGCTTGAAAGTAGTAAGTTTCTTTTAAATGCAGTTTTCTTCTCATAGATGAGCTTTCCACAAGGGTGCAGTATTTTTTTTTTCTGTAATAGCTTGAAGTGTCAAAACGAAAAGTTGTTGCTAGTCTCACATTAAGAACAAATTGTTGTCATTAACTTAACTGCATATGCTTTTTACTACAACATTTAACACATGAACAGACCTATAATGCCTACTCTATCTCACTAAAACAAAAAAGAATACAGTTTTTCCATCTACTACTTGTACTGCTTTTAAAAAAGATTAACATTAAAAACAAAGCCACATGTTCCTTACATCCTTCCTTCTCTTTAAGCTTCTTTCTTTTGCCTGTAGTCTTCTGCCATTTTATCCAGAATTTTCTGTTGAAAGAAAAAACATTATATTTGGGATATATTTAAAGAGTTTCTCACAGGCACAACGTAAACAACAGAAACATAAATCCAGTTTCCAAGTTTCCAACCTGTGACCATTAATTGCAATTGCAAAGGTCGTAACTAAAAAGGCTGGCACTTCTCCCAACCCTGCCCTGGAGTGGAGTTCTCCTTGGCAAGCCGAGGGAATTCCTTCCCCTTTTGTCATGGACTTGTGACAGCGATTGTGCCACTTACCTGGGTGGAACCTGCCCTCTACAGAGGCAGGGACACAACATCTCCCCTCCCTGGAGAAGGGTTAATTTGGAAGTTTGAGGAATTTGTTACCACTTTGATGACATTTGGCAGTAACATCCATTCATCAATTTAATTTTTCCCGCTCTCCAAGCAAAGGAAACTCAGAAGTGCCACTGTGAATTAAAAGCTGCATTCTCCCCTTCCCTCCCCAATTCCAAACCCCACCATTGTCACAAAATCACCCACGAGCAGCTCACTAATCATTTCTGCCATGGAAAAAGCAAAGCAAATAATGTTTCACTTAAATAATAAAGTTCACAAATTGGCATTATTCCCCCCTTTCCCTTTTTACATCAAGGCTTTAATGTCCTATAAGCAGGTATCTCAATGGAAAAAAAAAAAAAGAAAAAAAAACGCTATGGTGATGGATGAGGTGGGTTTTCTTCCTACAAGATCCTGCATGGGAACTGATTTTCTGATCTACTCCTTCATAGTGTTGTTTGTTTGGTGACAATTTTTGTGCCATCCGCTTTCCTGGGCCCTCTGTTTATTTAGGGGTTCCCTGTTAACTGCAAGGAGAAGGCAAATGTTTGGAGTCTCAGGTCCCACCTTTTCCTTCCCTGTGGAGCCCCTGGGGTTTGCTTTCAGCTCAGGTACCAACTGCCAGGAAATGCATTAATGTGACACTGCAGGACTATCACAATTCCTTTGGGATTGCCCTTTTCCTGGAGGTGATGTTTGCAGCTCACAGTATGAGGTTACAGCAGCAGCACTGTCACTCATGCCATGCAATCATGTGATACCTCATCCAGTTAGAAAATGTAAAAAGCGCTCACAAAATCAGAAGTTGCAAAGGTTTTTGTTTTTTAAACATATAAAAACTTCATCTTAAGCTTTGTTGACTGGTTAAAAACACTCTCAAAGAGACAACTGGAAGGGATCTGGGCCATCTGTATTTACTTTGCACCGCTACTTCTAAACCTGGCTTTATTCCAATTGGAATTCCCTCTTTCATCCAAACTTACAAGATAAAAAAGAATGCTGGAGCCCCTCTTTAAACGGTGTATTCTGCATATTATTTTCACAAGATGAAGTTTTGGAGTTAAAAGTTATAGAATAAGCCAATTTCCACTGCCTGAAAGGTATTTTTATTTTCAGTCCGGACTCGTTGAGCTCTATTCCCCAGAAAGAATCAAGCCATTTAAAATGAACAAGTTTTTTGCCTTACCTTCAACTTTTGATAATGAGGAAGGCTGCTGCAATGGGTCTTTTTTGCAACATCTTCATTTGTGTAGAACAGGGAACACAATTTGCAATAAAACCCTGTTTTGGGTACCACATAATTCACACCTAGAGGAGTAAACACCACAAAATAAACTAAGAGATCTACTCTACATCATTTTTAATGTCATATGTCATTTCAGCTATGTCTTAAAACCGTAATTCACTTCACATTAAAAGCTGCTTTATGCTTAAAAGTCTCTGCTTTAGTTTAGTCAAGCAGGGGCCTAGTCATAACTAAATATGTGCAGGCTTTTATTTTGTTGGTTTTTTAAATTTAAAAGTCAACCTTTCAGATTAAGGGTCCATTTTATGGGTTTCTTCAAAAGAACTCACAAAGTTTTGTGATCAGTTTTGGAGTATTTAGTATGACTGAACTATTACCACTGCTGTGCTTTGTGCTAGCAATTGAATTTGTGTTGCTATAAGATACCTCTTTCAAGTTCTGCCTATGGAAAGTGTCATGAAAAACGGTATGAAAGTAAGGAAAAAAAGAAAGAAAATACTCGGTTAAGGGGAGGAGTAAAGAAGGGGGAGGAAGGGGAAGCCCTAAAATGAAAGTCTATGGGGCAATGTATTGCCAAAAATAAAAGTCAGATGGAATGAGAAATGCTACTGCAATGCACAGAGACATTTTTGAAAAGAAATGGAAAGAGCCTTACCAACAGGAATGTTTGGCTGGTATGGCCCAATCCTAAACTCATCTGGGACAAGAGGCTTCTCCTGGACACTCTTTGTTTCCTGCTCGCCCTGGGGGTCTGTGCTTTCCTGGGCGTTTTTCTCAGTATCCTGTGCTGCCGTAGCATCGGACGCTTCAACATTTTCAGCCTTTGCATTCTCTTCGCTTTTAGTTCCATTTTCTAACGTTTCGCTCTCCTGCTCTGCCTCCTCGATCTTGTCCACCTTGATCTCTGCCAGGCTGTCCTCGTTCTTGCCCGCAGCCTTCGCTGCCAGGCCTGACTTGCGGAGCTTCTGGTGGTCCGAGTCCTCCTCGTCGCCCACCTCGTCCAGGGTGACGAAGCCCTCCATGCTCCGTGGGAAGCCGCCCACGTAGCGCTGCGGGGAAAACGGGGGCCTCAGGTCAGCTCAGGCTGCAGTGTTTCCCTCAAACTCTAAGTTACAGAACAGAAATATCTTCTCCAAACTCTTCCTCCAAGACCTACCTTGCTCATTCAAAGTGTTATACTCAAGGATGCAAAAACCTAACAAGGATTCTTTGTATCCCACTGTCCCAGAATCAAGGATTCCATTTCAGAATGAATTTTTTTTTTGCATCAGGAGGGGCCACTGTTTCACCATAGCAACATGTGATTTCAACTTAAGAACAGAGCAAAAAACATACTTAAATTCTCAAGCTGAAAGTTCTTTTAACGTGAGTATCGTAAGTGAAAGTACTTTTGGAGTGCACAAATTTTGTTTCTATTTGTGAGTCCCACAAGATTCTCAAATTCATGCCTGAAGAGAAGATAAAACCTTACCAGAACTATTCTGCCCCCACTAATGGTATGAAAGCTCATTAAAAATAATTAAAAGCTCTTTTCAACCAGTAGAAAGCTTATAGCATCCACATTAAAAAAAAACCACCAAAACACAAACAAAACCAAATAAAAACCAAGCCAAACCCCACCAACCATCCAAACTGTGGAGGCCTCTCAAAAGCCACGTTTCATTAGAAGAGAGACTGTTTAAATTCTGAATTTTTGGAAATGTTTCTGCTGATATGGAGTCATCACTATTCCACATACTTAAAAGCAACTGTGAACAGGACTGAAGCAGCATAAGCTTTGGGAATATAGGTCTTCACAGAAGTAAGTTTGGGTTTGAGGCAGTTTATCACAGCCAATACTCACATACTAATAACGAACACTAAGAAAACTAGGAAATACCATTTGTATCACCAGTATTGGTCTAAGCACCATTACTTAAGTTCCTGACAGAAAGATCCCCCAAAACTGAAATCCATGCACATCTCATTCATTAATTAGGAACACACCTGACGTTCCCACAAAACAACATTCCAAGTCCACTACTAGAACTTTGCACTAAACTACTCCACAGAACTGACTATGGTTAACAAAGGAGCTCGTAGGACATAAAACCATCGACAGTGCGGGATCACATGGTGAGAAAAAGAGAATTCACAGCAAGTAGCCTGTGACTGGAAACACCTTGAAACCAATTATTTTCTTTCTCCAGAGGGAAAGGGACCCTGCTAACTGCAGATGACCCCACCTGCCTCTCAAAAGTCAGTGTAAGGTGTAGCTGTACATCCAGTTCTGTCTGAGCCCAGATTAGCCTCAAGTCCCCTGTAAAATTTTTTTTTAACGTAATTTCTGGGCTCAAGAGTAACTACAGACAGTTCTCTGGGAAACTGCTTGGGAGAACACAGTTTCTCGCTAAGTATTAGTCAAAAAAGGGTTGAAGAGAAAAGCAAGCAAATCCCCAGGAAGCAACAGGGGTAGAAGCCCACAAGTTAAAAGATTTCTGCCAAAACAGAACCAGGAATTTATAACTGAATCCATGTGCAAGTTACATCCAGTCAGATCTTCCATTTTCTTCACAGGAGCTTTAACACCTGTTTCTCTCCAGAATGGTGTTTTAAAGACCCACAGAGGCAGCTCTGCAACAGAATGTACAAGGTGTACCACCTAAGTTAGACTGGGTTTTCCCCACTCAGTACCTCGCTGTCAGATTTACCTTTTTAAGCTTTTTCTTGGCTGCTGGAGTGGCCACAACATTGCCCTCAGTTTTTACGGTCGCATCATCAGGTGTGTCCTTTTTTTCTTCAGTAGCTACATCAGCTAAATTAGCGACATCTGCATCCTCTCCTGCTGAGCTGCCACTTTCTAACAGTGCTGCTGCCTCCTCCTCATCCACGAGCAGCTCATCTTCGGACTCCAGGAGTAAACTGGGCTCGTCTTGCTCTGCCTGTTCCCCACTTTTGGCACCTGAAGGCTCAGCAGCATCCTCTTGTTTCTCCTCTTTCACTTTTTCTTCTGCATTGCCACTTTCAGGTTTCTGAGCAGTTTCTGTTTTGGACTTCTTATCACTGGGAGAATCTTTGCTGTCCGGGGAGTATGTTCTCTTTCTGTAAAAAGAACAAAGAACACTGTTGTTTGTAAACCTGGAGAGAGCCCAGAAATTATAAAGAAAAACATCGTATTTCTCTAGACAAGCCTGAGAAGTATTGTGTTTCAGTTCACAAAATGGAAAGGCTGAGGAAAACCCTGAAGGACACCATTCTTCAAACATACAAAGGCTGCTGCAAGGAGGAGTTATCCCTACAAGACAGGACAACTGCTCCTGGGTTTAAATTGCAGGAAGGCAAGGCTAATTAGGGACTGCAAAGGATTTCCTGAGAAGCCTGAAGAGGCTGTGAAATCTCCATCATTAGAGGAAGG
The DNA here is from genome assembly GCA_013400915.1 of Pardalotus punctatus. Taxonomy (NCBI): domain Eukaryota; kingdom Metazoa; phylum Chordata; class Aves; order Passeriformes; family Pardalotidae; genus Pardalotus; species Pardalotus punctatus. The sequence continues at coordinate 7,023 of VZTX01029424.1, forward strand.
GGGTGGGTAGCAAATTAGAAACAGTTAATCTCTGGGCACAACAAACAATCATTTGATCTCAAAGCTTGCCTGATTTTTTTTTTTTGTTTCTATATTCTGAATAAGGTATTTTTGTATTTCTTTTAAACAACATTATGCTTTAACAATAGGAAATTACCTGGTTTTATCCTTTTTCAGCAGTTCAACTCCTTTGTTGGGAATCTAAAATAAAATTAAAAAAAAATCTGTGAGTCACAGCAGAGTATGATTTACACAACCACTGTAGCATTAATTCAGACCAGAAGCCAATCCAGCCAACTGCTTCCAGTTACATTAACCCCCATGACACCCACCAAGTGGTAAGTAAACTCTTATTTTATGTCAGACAGGACCTGACCAACCCAGAAATCCCCTGCTTGCACTAACAGTAATTATCAGTTATCAATACAAAACAAACGGGATATCCTGCTCTGGAAAATTCACATATCATTCCCGGTTTGTTTATTAACCAACAGAATGTGCTGCGGGCACTGGCACAGATCACTCCTAATCTGTATTTTTCTCTCTATCATTGGTGGAAAGCCTTCAGCAGACTCCCACCACTTCACTGTTTATGAAGGACTGAACAGGAAATGTCACTTGTAGGCAGTTACAAGGAAATCTATTCAATTTGCCACTAAGTGCTCATTCTGCTGCATTATCATGTGCAACAGTAAGGTTTCTTCATGCTCCACAACAAAGCTGATGTTTCTAGGAGACAGCCCGGCAGTTCAGATTTCTCCTGCTTTTATTATCACAGAACTTTATTATTATCACAGGTTATTCTGAGTTGGAACACATATGGATCATCAAGTCCAGCCCATACAGGGGCTGAATCCACAGCATTGGCATTTTCAGCACCATGCCCTGACCAACTGAGCTCATCCCAGTTTTCTACCTACTGTCCCAATCTGATGAAGAAAGACTTATAATTGCAGGAATATTACCCTGGTGTTACATAAAAAAAAACCCTCAGCCAACTTTTCCTTCCTTTATACAAGCTGCATAGGCAGAGGTGCAGTTCTGATATATTTTAAGTTTCCACAAACCTTCTTCTTTTTCAGAGAAGAGGAAGGAAAAAAAAGGAACAGACTTTACAGAAGGTTCTAAATGGAGTAATTTTAACTACAATCTACACCATTTACTCTAACATCTCGACTATAGTAGCTGTCTGGGTTTTGTTAAATCTGAAAGGAATATCCTTTAACTTGTTCTAGGCCTCATAACACCACACTTGTGCCAAGTAACTGCACTTGAGGAGCCAGAAAACATTGAAGCCACCTGTTCCATTTTACAAGCAAGTTTTCAATAAGCAACAGCAGTCTTCCACTTCCCTTTTCACCTTCAACTACAATTAAAAAAGGTAAGAACACTCCCTACCCTTAACACCAGTTTCTTGTACTTTTCAGATAAATCCACTTTCACGCATCTGCCCTGGAACCAGAGCGCTTTGTTGGCACAATGCTCAACCATGGCCAAAGCATCTTCTCTGGTCTCCATCTCGATGAAAGCCTGAAAAGATTAAAACACACATTAAAAAGGACTCTGAAACACACAACATTTTTCCAGGCAAGGCTATTTAACTTAAAAAACAGTTCCAAATACTGAAACAAAATTATGAGGTTCAGCTACATCCATCCCCTCCAAACACTAACATTTACCCAAATGCTCTACAAACCCTAGCCTTTCAATTCAGTAACATCCGTCCCAGAGAAAGTTCTGAAATTCAACAGGCATTTAAATCATCTGCCAAAAAAAAAAACCACTATAAAGGAAAATATGATTTAAATAAAAATGTATCAGGACAATGAAAAACTCTTATTCAGTGCTTATTTAAGCACTGAGCTTCCCTGAAACCTGGGAATCTCAGGGCAGCTGTGGAACTACCCCAGTAATTTTTGCTTTTTGAGAGAAGCCTGAAACAGAAAGGTAACAACTGCTGCTCCTCCAGCTTCGAAAGGAGTTCCTCCTAGGAAAAAGCCTATGGCACACTAAGGTTGCTGAATGAGCTTTAAACGAACTCACCTGGGTTGGAGTATCCTTGCCAGAAAACTGAAAGCTGTTTCAGCAGCCAACTTAGGCAGTGAGGGATTTTGTTTTTCCAGTGAAATAAGGTCAGGGAGGACTTCATAGGGGTCACACAATAGTCTAGTAATTTTTCACAGGCATTAGGGGATTCAGGCACCCATCTCTTTGAAAAAGCAGTGGAATTTCCTATTTAACTCAAGGGAGCAATGAACTGGGACAGTAAAGCTTAAAAAAAATTATAGAGCTAAATAGTTTAAACTCCGGTATATTTATAGAAATCGTGTCCATGAACATCCAAAGCATTTTACTCTATACATGCAATGGTCTGTCTTCAAACCTTTGTTTTACAACCTAGAGAACCACAGCAGGACAGCTTTTGTTTAGTTTTAAAGAAAAGGGTAAATAAAAGAAACATGTAAGAGTGGAATATATTTGTAAATGTTTCATAGGTAATGGTTTTTCAGCCCTAAGGAAACAGTCCCAACGCTCCAAGAATCTTCAAAATCAAATAATTAAGCCTCGATGCTAAAATACCTTCTTCCAGCTGAGGCCTGCTCCTGTTTTTAAAGCAGCTCCTATTCCAGGGACATTTCACAGGAAGCTCCATAGCAAACCCCCACCCAGACAGACCCCGAGTCATTTCCAAACCTATGCCACAGCAGAAAGTCTACACGAGCACCAGTTAAAGGTGTTTAACTTCTTCACAGTTAAAACTGCCTTCAAGCCCTCCCCCAGGGCTCCCCAGGCAGTTACCTGGCTTTTCATTCTCATGAGGATGTAGTTCTTAATCTTCCCGTAGGGCTCAGCCAGTTTGAGCACGGCGTTGTCAGAGTACCCCGAGTGAGGCAAGTTGCTCAGGTGGATCACACGACCGAGTTCTGGTTTTGGTGGCTCGGTCTTTTGGTCAGGCTTACCCTCAGGTTTCTAAGATTAAAAGGGATTTTTTGAAGAGATATATGTAAAATATACGTGGGTGACTGTCCCTTGATTAATTAGATGCAACTGAGAAGTACAAGAATTAAAGTAACTTAAAGGCAGGAGCTTCTTAACACTGACTGCCCCAGATTAAAATACGGCAATGCTAAAAAAAGCAGAAGTGTTTTACCTTTATTCTCTTGTATTTTTGTGACAAGTGGACTCTGACTGGTTTCCCGAACACCAGGGCAGGTGTTGTTGAATAATATTCGACTGCAGCCTGGGCATCTTCAGTAGTTGACATTTCAATAAATGCCTGAAATCACACAAAACCAAATTTAGTGCTGCTCCTTCAGGAGTCTAATTTTATTCCAAATTTTCAAGCTCTTCCATGCTTTTAAAAAAAAATAACTGCATCAGAAATGAAAAGTGCTTTTTGCTTACAACATGAATTGACTTGTAGAACTTGGCACCAAGATACTTTATTTAGGTGCACAAACAGAACTATTTTGTTTGTTTACATTCCACCTAGATTTGGATTCAGAACATTCAATTGCTTCCTGCTTTTTCACTTCTACGATAATTGCCTTTTTCCACACTTCAAAACATGACACACTGTATAATACAAACTAAGAACAAGTAAGTTTTCAGATAGTTTTAAAACACAAGCAGAACGTGGTGCTGTTGTGAAAGCTATGAACAACCAACAAGGAGTTTTCAGTATTTAAGTGAAAATGCAGTAGTACAGCATTTCTGGAAACACACACGTGACCTTGGTGACACGTGTGTCATCCCATTGGGCGGCTGGGAAGGTCCTTTTCCAAAACCAAAGCTCACACAGTGACACGAAGCCCACCAGAGACACAGCCAGCACCACCAGCAGTGGCTGGGGACCCAGCCTTACCTCATTGATTTTGTTCAGAATCAGGTGATTTGTAATTATCCCAAAGGGTTCAACGAGCTGAAGGAGCTGGTATCTCAAGTTCTTTCCCCTCTGGAAATCCATGATGTGCACAACTCGGCTTGTTTCCTGTGGAAGACAAAGCACATGTAAACAGCATGAAAAAGCCCGGGGTAGCAGAAAACCTAAAGAGTCTGCCAAGGCTTGCTCTACAGGTATAACTCTTTAAATTAAAAAAAAATTATATCTATCTTCACTAATAACCAGAACAAGATCCACACAGAAAATGCAAAGACTTTCTAGGCATTTCCAGAGGAAGATGCCTGCCATGCCAAAGCTGCCTTTCTGGAAGTTTGTGTCCCACTGTTTCATCAGAAAGAGACCATCTAAAGAAGCTCTGTACAGTTTTGGAATAAATATTTTGTAGAGTACTCAACACAACAAACCCCCAGTCTCATGCCAAAGCTTCAGTACTTCCACACGGATAAATTGTAAAAATCTCACTTCTAAAGACAACAGATTCATTAAAAAAAAACCCAAATGAAATCCAGGCCTTAAGAAAGCACAGAAAAATTATGTAACAAAAATGTGAGTTAAAAAAATAATGAATTTTAAATACTAACCACTCTGCCCTTCTGCATGTGTCTGGGTCCTTGCATATTTCCATTTCCAGCTCCTTTAAGAAATTAAAAGAGTGAACAAGCTTAGTTCAACCTGTAAGACTGGGATTAACATGTCTCATCACGAGTTCTTAAAAGATATGTCACTTGTAATACCAAATCAGAATGACATCAAGTTTTAAAAACTAATTATTTCATTGTAGTCTAAAAAGGCTTTTAATTTATTTCAGAGCTCTTGTAACTTGGGGTCCTCATTCCAGCTCCTTCTGGTCACTTTAACATTAGAGAAAGAGCTGAATTTATTGCTGTTCAGGAACAGCAGAGAATAAGTACAGCTTATTGGGGAAAAAAAAATTCCCGTTTTAAGTAAGATTTGCCAGAGCAAAACAACTCTGTATACACAGGACATGAGATTTCTCTATTTAAGACACACTTTTTACAACTGAGGGGTTAGGTTTTAAAACATCACCAATTCTATCACAATGCCCATTAAAAAAAACCAAGAAACCCCCAAAAACTACAAAACAAAAAAAACCCCTTTCCAACAGTTTGGCTTGTAATTAAATTTGAGATGTTTTGAAAAAGTAAGAGTGTTATTTTAATGAATTAAGTATGAATGCATCTATGATCTAAAAAGCATCTAAAATACTTGTACTCTGTCAGGATATCCAGGTAAATTAATTTTGCTCTTTTAGTCATTTGAGCTATCTAAAGGTAGGAAGCAAGAGCATCAGGCAAGAATATGATTCTCAGCCTCCCTTCCTGAGAGAAGAGGCTTGCATCATCCATTTTCCCGTTTCTCACATGCTACTCCAATTTATTTCTCAAATTCACTTGATATTAGGGGGAAAAAGCCACTTAAAACACTGAATTCTTACAAGTTGCACCCAGACAACTCCTCTAACATGTCACTACTCGGAAGACAGATAAAAAACCTCCCAGATAAAAAAAAAAAAAAAAATCCAAGTCCAAAACATGTGTAGATTAATCAGTCAAAAATCACCATCCATAGCAAGTCAGCCACTGGCAGAAAGGTGAAGTGTGTGAATTCAGTACCAGTCTTTAGCCCCTCCCTGGCCAAAGTATTTCAGCTCTACTGCTCAGAAAAGTGTTTTCCTTTCTTGTTTTAAAACACTGGTAACAAAAGGAGTTAAAAAAGCCCCAAGAACAACCCATCAAGCAGTTAAGCCTGGTAAAGGCAGGTGCCTGTTGAGGTTACCTCTGGGCCCCACAGGAGGTCCTCCAAGGTGGAATGGAGGTGGTGGCGGTCCCAAAATTCCTGGTGCAGGGTTTGTAGATTGCTGCAGCATAAAGGGATCACCCCTAGAAAGATGGGCAAACACACTGTCATTTAACACCAAGAAACTGTGAAGCTTTCATTCACAAACCCCCCATATTTCTGCAGAGCTTCTGTGCAGACAACTTAGGCTACTTTTACTGCTGCCCTTCAGCTAGAAAACAAGGGCAGGAACCCATCTGAAGCAAAGGAGGTGCTTTGTTTCACATAAAATGTTAGGAACGTCCTCTGCTTCAACTAAACAATTATAAATACTTCAAAATGAATTACTACTTACATTCCATGTCCTGAATCACTGTCAGGATTCCATTCTGGGTATCTTAAAAAACAAAATGAGAAGAAAATATAAGAAAAATGCCATCTCCTCTAGCTGTGTAACACTTTTCCCACAAGCACCGATACCTGTTGGTGTAACACAGCTGCACAGCACAGGCATCACTCCAGGCCCACTGCCAGAGCCATGAACAAGCACTGATAGAAATGCTGTTCTTCAGGACAAACTCCCTACACTGTCTGCAGAACTGCTGGTTTTACAACAAAAATATTCAAGTTGGTATCAGTAACTACAATTACAACAGATTCTCAACTGCTGAGATCCAACGGTTACATACACATCAGTAGGATTCCAGAGTTACAAACCAGGATCCCTTTTTGTGTCCCGAAGATGCTCTAAGGTTGTTTTTATTCCCTACAAGGCACAGAATGTTTTCTAAACCTGCTTTGTGCAACGTAACAGTTATTTAGAATCAGGGAACATCTTGAGCTGGAAGGGACCCGCAAGGATCATCCAGTCCAGCTCCTGGCCCAGCACAGGACACCCAACAGACCCAGCCTGTGCCTGAGCGTCGCCCCAGCGCTCCCTGAGCTGTGGCAGGGCTGGTGCTGTGCCCAAGCTGAGCCCTCATCCCCAGTTACTGTACTTCCAGTTCATACATTTCGAGCAGCAGCTGACAGCGGCGGCTGTGAGTCGCTCCATTGATGTGATGGTTCCACTCCTGCAGCAAAGTAAACAAGTCACAATTAGCAGCCACACACCGAAGTCCTTTCCACAAAGTCATGTCCTACAGCGCCGTACCTTCTCTGCTAAGCTGGAGTTTCGCAGATACACAGATAATGGAATCTGTTTGTGGTGCTCAGGAGAGACACTGCCATTGCACCTACCTCCTAACCTGGGGGAAAGGGTGTCTGATGGGAACTGGGCTCGCTCCTGCCTCAGAGTGCAAAGCTCCCTGCAAAACTACAGCCCAGGCACAGAGGGCCGTGGCAGCCTTTGGAACTGAAGGTTGAGTGTTTGTCTTCAGGCATTTCAGAATTTCCTCCACTCTCTGCTTCATTCCTCAGACTTTTACACATTATAGTGAAGTAAACACTTCAATTTTTAGAACCATAAAGAGGCCAAGAAATTGCACGGAATTCAGAAAGGAAAGACTAAAAGAAACCAAACTGCATAGCTAGGACAAGCTACAAGTATATAGGTGAAATATAAAATATATGACCATTCAAGGGGAATGATCGAGGAAAAAGCAGATCTAAATCAAAGCAGTACAAAAGAGAAATAATGAAATTAACGCAAATCAGCCAGACAAAACTCCTCGTGGTTCTGGTTTTATCACTAGGAAGGAATGAGGGATTTCTACTTTTTCTCTGCAGACTGTTTTAACTACAAAGGGAGTTCTCTATTTTAGTGCCTGATCTCTGACACGTAAGAGCACAAGTCTGTGCTTTATTCACACTTGTGAAGTGACAGAACCTCTGGAGTTTCCCTGCTGCACATCTGGGAGCCACAGCCTGACCTTCACTCTGCTGCTGCTCAGGGAGGAAAGGGACCAGCAGAGATAAACAGGGGAGAGAGTATTCAAGAACCTTGGGGCTGAAGGTTTTCTTCAACTGAAGGTTTCTTCTTATCAGCCACATTTTCAACTATGAACACAAAGAGCACTGGCAACTGCTTTATGTGGCTCTTCTTAAGTCTGTTTCTGCTCAGCACCCACAAAGGATTTTTTCCTAATCCCTCATCTTTCCAGATTTTTGGTTTCTGCCCCACTACAGCCATCGTCTGGATACAACGAGACACTCCCAAGGCTCACTGTAGTGTTTCCATATGTTAAATGCCTACTCTGCACTTCCCACAAAGGAGAAAAACCTGGATTTAAAATCTCTCATGAAGAACTACAATACTTCTCCGTGATCGCCCTGACACGGAGCAAGATGAAATCTTCATCCATTTTATCAAAATGTAAAACGAGAGCACTACTTTTTCTTGTTAACTGCACAAGATGTAGGCTCTGCAACTATAAATAGACTGGCAATTAGGATGAAAAATACCCACAAAAAAGAAATCTATGAACCATTCAATATGAAGTTTCTTCAGTTCAACACTTTGCTAATGTGTTAGCACTACACTCTAGAAAACAGTCCTTTAAACCCCCAAACCCCTCTAAATGTGGGTGCACAGGAGGGAAAGCCTCAGTGGCTGGTTCTGACAGATGTAACACCCTTTGGATCTGTCTCAACACATAATTTAAAACTATTCTAAACTGATGTAGAAATTATCTGCAAACTAGAGCAAAGTTTGGGAGATCTACTCCTCATTCAAATGCTTTTAAACTGGCAAAAAATGTGGATCTGACTTATAACTTTAGATTTTTCTTTCCCCCAGGGAACAATGGTAGCTCATCTACTTTAACCTTTTATTACACAATTCTTAATCTGGATTCCCTTTACTGCCAGAAGCGCCCCTTCCGCAAGGTTTTGGAGCACCAGGTATTTGTATTTACAGGAACTCATTAACACAAAGGCCCCAAGGTAAGTGAGAGAAAACCTGAACTGAGTTTCTAAAAGCCCAGATTACTCTTTGGCTGAGCCAATGCAAGCGAGAGGACACGCTGTTCCTCAGAAAATGAGGCCACACTCGAGCACCTAATTTTAGCCAGCCCTCTCCCAGGGCCAAAGCCAGGTTTTCCCTCTGAGATGTACCAACCAGGTTTAAGTGTTTAACCTCCAAATTCATCTGCTGGGGTTGCATCAGCCTTTGTCTCTGGCAGGAAAACAATCCCTCCGTGTTGCTAACACCTCAGGCTCTGCTAAAGGGACCAGGATTGACAAAATGCCTGAAGTAACTGGGGCACAATTTACTTCACAGACAGAAAATACACTGGGTCTTAAAATATACACACATCAAATTAAAGAAGCAATTAAGAATATCACCAAACTAATAATCATAATAAAAAAGAGACTAATCTGCCAATTAAAGTTACACTAAGGATGTTTAACACCTTACTTGCACTTAAAATACACATGGGCTTGACGAAACAGTTAAAAATCTCTGATATTTTTATCTGGAGGTGGGGAAAATGAGATTTTGTTACTGCAGTAATAAATTTACATAGTCCCAGCTAAGAAAAGCATTCCCTTTCTGCTTTCCATAAATTTCGGTTCAAATCGGATTACTTTAAAAGTTAAGTTTTACTTGATTTAATTTTGTGGAAGACACAAAACAAGGAATTCTGTAATGGTTGGGTAAGCCAAGCAGAGGAAAGAAGGAGAGAAAGAGAAAAATTCTTGTGGTGACATGACTTCTGAAATTAGAAACAAAGCCCAAACTTGGGACATAAGAACCAGATGATCCAATCGCAAATATTTTATGGTGTACTAGCAGTTTTAAAGTCAAAGTATATTCCTAAAAAAAAAAGTTTTACATGTTATAGAAGAGCTCAGCCACTCAGGTTATGCTGTTAAAAGAGTTTGGTATTTCTCATACCTGGAAAGGTATTTCCATGTGGATATCCCTTCATTAGATCTGTACTTCAAAACACACTAAGAGCCACCAGCCTTTAAAATAAAGAGCTAAAAAGACCCCTACTTACAGGATTACTGGTTGCCATCTTCAAGGGCCTCAGAAGCTTATGCTTTCAATCTACCCAAATGAAGTCCTTTTACAGAACTGAGCAAGGCAGCTAAACTGTTAACACTAAAACTTTTGTGAAAATAAACGTGAAATACAGGAGAAAAGAAACCCGGATTTTATATAAAAAGTAATTAAAGCAACACAAGTTCATAAACTGTCAGATCAGGTGGAGCCATACAGCATGTGCTCTAGAAGTGGTTTGATCCTTTCCTTGCAGGAACAGAATAATTCTCGTGTTTCAGAAAGATCAGATGTACAGAAGCAGCACTTTTTGAGAGGTAACTGTAAAGAAACGGTTAGTAACAGCAATTCCACATAGTATCAATTTTACAGTAATAGCATGTATTACGTTTTCAATTGAAGGCCTTCAAGCTAATTAGCCACTAATTGTGACAAGAGGGGCACTGTATTAGCCAATTAAATTGCCTAGTATACTGGAAATCAGCAAGATGAGTACATTGGAAAAGCTGAAAGTGAGAAGGCTCTGAAAATACCATCTGAATCAACAGGCCATTTTGAGTAACCTGCTCCCTTTGCAGAGTTGCACTAGTCATGGCTAACTAAGAGGGAAGTCTCAGCACCACCGAATACACCCGAAGATCCACTCTACTTGTGAGCCAAGTAAAGAACACTACTAGGAACACAGAGCAGGATACTGCAACAGCAAACTGATTGCTCGGAGAGTCTACAGGGATAGATGCAACATGTGACAATAAAAAGTGAGTCTGAAGTGTTCTAAGAAAGTTGTGAAAAAAGGAGAAAAATGACGACAAATTTCAGCCATAGTATGAGATAGAGTGTTAAAGTGAAATTAAAAAGGCAAGAATGAGCTAATCTAAAACGTGGTTTTTACTTTTGCAAATAAGTTCCAGGGCTCTACATTAACTCTTTCCCTTTGGACAGGGAAAAAGCAGAACTGTGCAAGAATGCATCTTAACTACATATAAATCAGCAATCAAGACAGATGTGGAGGAGAGCTGAAACTAGCTTCCGGAATGGCACAGTAGATACACTGCAAAAAAATCCCAAACCAACAAAAAAATCCCAAAACCCACCCCAAAACTGCTTGAATGCCAGATGTTTGTGGTTAAGAGAATATGTAGATGTAAAATATAAACAAGATATCCCAGTAGATGATAGCTGTTTGACTTGAAGTTAAGCAATCTGGGCAAATAAAATACATTAATGTAAAGCCCTGGTTTACAATGTTTGTCAACAATTACCTTGCAAATAAACCAAGTGCCTTTTTCACTCTCAAACCAACTTTCAGATCATTTCAAAAGCAACCAGGCCATAGAAATAATTAAAGAAATAGGTAAAAACAGAACAGATACTACAACGTAAAGGAAAATAGAAGTATCTGGTGCATAACTCACCTTATTAGAATGAACTGGCATATCACATATAGAGCACAGATGGGGATAACCCTTCGGTAAGAATCCATGGAAGTCTTCAATATTGCTATTTGGAGGAGCACCTCTCTTTTTCTCAAAGAGAGATCTCTCGGGACCAGGACCACGACCCATTCTGTCATACTCACTGTCAAATTTATGATAGTTATGCGAAGTCTCACCATAAAAAGATTCATCCCTACACCTTTCTCCATCTCTCAATCTGTCATCTTCATAATCCATTCTGTCATAATAACCAGATTCTTGAGAACGACTTCCATGGTCATAGTCAACCACTGGGTTGAGACTAGGACCACGATCATCAAAGCTATCTCTTCTAAAATGCCTTTTTTCTTCCCAATCATCCCTAGGTACTCTGTATGGTGGTTCCCGTGTGGATGATCTGCCATCTCTACCATAACCTTCTTCAGCTCTCCTCCTTTTAAGTTGTAGAAGGATCTGAGGCAAGTTTTCAGGAGTGATCTTGTCCTCGGGATAGCGACTCAGTTCATCTAAGTCTCTAGCAGACAGACCAAAGCTGGCCAAAATGTTTGTGGCCTGGTCTGCATCTCCACGGTGCTGAGAAGACAAAGGGAGCGGACCTCTACTTCCAATGTTAAATATAGACTGCAAATTATGGGAAGAGGTACTACCAGAAGACAGTGCACTATGAGATCCTTGTTGGTTCAATGAAGAACTCATTCCAAGATTCATTAAGCTAGCAAGGCGTGCAGTACCCTGGTTCATCCTTCCAAGAGATGCTGGCATATTTAAAGACTGGGTAGCAGCAGCAAGAAGGCCTATTCCTGCAGACAGGTCACGCCCATGACCTTGTGAATCCCTACTCAGAGATGACTGCTGGAATGACTTGGACATTGTAGAACTAGAGCTTGTCTACTTTATGGATAAAAAAAAATTTCTTTTTTTTTTTAGGTTTTTTTTTAAGATGGCTGCAAAGAGAGCTCACACTAGAAAGCTAGGCAAACTTCACTTCAAAAACGGTAACGCCAAGAAAGAGGATCAATAATGACTGCAGATCTTCTTCAAGCTGAGAAACACCAGACAATTCTGTAGAAAAACAAGCAGTTTTAGTCATAAATCCCTTTAAACAGATGCAGTTTTAAACTTATGCATCATGTTGATCTAAAAAAACATTAAAGATCTCAATCTTACAAGGCTTTTATCACATAACAGATTCAAGAGGTACCCAGAACCTACATATATCATTGCAGATAAAAATACAGTACTGTTTCCTATACATACTATTCTTCTTCCACAAAAAGCTACTTTCAGACTGAAGAAAGGTGAATTTCAGAAGTTTGCGATGTCTGAAAGCATCTATAAAGTTTACTGACATGTAAACCTTGATCTCTGGTTAATGGCTTTGTTCATACCCTACATTACTGTACTGTGTCTGTGAGAAGAACACAAAAAACTTAGGCCCATAGAATCCAAGATGACTTTGGCATATAACACATATTTGAAAATGAAACCTGTACCACCACAGAACAGGACAAAAGGAAGTTAAAAGTAACTGAAGTTTGGGCAAAAAGTTTCTCCTATAAGATCTGTAAATAAGACCAAACATAATATTCAATCTTTATGCAGTAAAATTCCAATTACTGATGTGAAGACAGATGTGAACAAGAAAAACAAGTTTTACATTTTGCAGGAAGTAAACAAGACCTCTTGTTCCAATTGCAGTTACACCACTAACAGCATTTCGGAAGGGATTCTTTATTCTGTTACATGGCAGCTGTGACATCAGCCTGTACTCTCAGACCTCAAGCTAAACAAGGTCAGGCTTAGTGCTGGGATGGGAAACCCAAGGAAAACCCTGCTCCTGCAGGAAGAGACCCCAGTGAGTCAGGAGATGGCACAACGTCCCAGTGGCCCTGTCTCACACCAGCACTGCCTGGCTGGGGCTGGCACTGACACCATGACCACTTGTGGGAGTTAAAGATCCTAAAACTGCTCACAAGAGAGAGCTGACTCTTTAGTGTCCCGCTAAAATACTAACCTAGCAGTCAAATATTTGGTTCAACTGCATTTACCTGAAGTTTTAACTGAACAGTCTATCAACATCCACAATATGCTGCAACAAATACATTTCATAAAATGTTCTTTTAGTGCAGAGCAGAAACAAACTGTAATATTTCATCCCATCCTCCTCCAGCCTTGGGACAGATACACAAAGTTTAAAGCAATTCAACACAAGTGAAAATACACCACCAGGAACAATCAGTTCTTGGGTCCCCAATGCCGTAAAGCCCTTTCCAATGTTGGCAGAGCAGTTCTGCTTCTCCAGCACTGCCACTGAGGAACACATCAAACACAGAATCACTTGGAAAAGAAACAGGCACAGACTGCACAGCTGCAAATGAAGTCAGCTCCCAAGAGAACAGGTACGTTTGGGGAGGAATGGAAAGGACAAAATGAAAGCAAGGACTTTTCTTTGAAGAGACCAGTTCTGCAGAAGGCAATGGCTCTTGTACTGGAAACAGAAGGAAAAAGGTCAAGGTTAGGAATAGGTCTCTATCCCCACTGCCTGCTCAATCCACAGCCTGCTCCAACACTGCACGAAGCTGAAAAGCACTCGGGTTTTCTTTCTCAGTAGCAGCATGTTACAAAATTATGCATTTATGTAAAAAAATGGATTATATGAAAAATACAGACAATACATATAACTCACACAACTCCACCTTTGCAAAGTAACTCCTTTATACAATATGCTACATACTCTGTTATCAATGCATCTAAACTCATTTCAGCTACATTTCTAAGATTCATGTGCTCCAGAGTCACTTACAGGAACCTTAACTCGTGACATTTGGTTAAGAGATTGAGAAACATGGGGATGAAAACAAGTTTGAAGGTTCTGAGGCAGAAGACAGAAAAACACTGCAGAAAGCTTCAGAGGAAAACAGTAACACAAGAACACAGGGGGAGCAGACCAGGGGAATTCTAAGGGAGACATCCCAGAGAAAGGGGCCACACTGGAGGACACCTGAACAGGAAGCACTGAAGAACTATATTGTAAAAATCAAGGCTCTTGCAAGTTCAAACAGAGAAGAACACTAATATTCACCTGGGTACCATGCTTTTATCTTTTATTCATTCAGTGCTCTTCAAAGTACTTCATGACAATTTTACAAGTTAATCCTTACTCATTCCATTTTTACACCTAAATTTCCTAGTAGTTCATTCACACATTTTCAAAACAGTTTGAAGCTGAACTTACTGGGTTCTTCATAAAATCAGGTATTCCAGAGGGCTTTCTGAGCCTGACCCTGCAACGATTCCACAGATACCCCTGCAGCCAGGGCAGGCTTGGTGTGTCCTGCTGTTAGTGCAAGGACCCACGCTATTCAAGTTTCCACAGAATCAGGAAAGTTCTCCACTCTTCAAAAACACCCTTTCTCTTTGAACAAATGTTCCCTAATCTGCTCATCACAGCTGTCAACTGGCAGATCATTGTGTGCTGCTCCAGAGGGATTAACAGGGAACAAAACCCACGGCACCCCAGCCTGGCAGGACCAGAGCTGCAGGGACCCAATGGTGCCATGCTGAGACCCCACACCAGAACCACACCGAGCTCCTGCTGCTGCAAACACCCAGGGAAGGGGCAAAGGGAAAAATAAAAATAGGTAAGATGGGAGAAAAACCAAGACAAAGACACAAAGAGGGACAATCTTATGGAAAACCATGAAGTGGGACAGTTAAGACAAGTATATGATGAAGACACAGCACATGCTGGCAGTTGGTGCTAGTCAGGAAATGCCCTACATTTGAGTGGAGTACTTAAATAAACAAAGCTCAAATATCCTCAAAATCCACTATTTATGACACCACTCATCTTGCAACAGCTGCTGCACTCCACTCCTAACCAACCCCATGCTTTAAGATCCGACAAAGAACGGAACGAGGTGGGAGAAGAGCTCTACCATCCCACCAAAGGATGTTTAACTTCCACGTGGTCAGGTTTAACAGGATCCTAAGGCAGCACTTCCTGTGCTGATTGCTCTGGAGAAACTCGGTGCCACTATCTGACAGACAGGTTGCCATGGAGCAGGGCCAGCTTTCGAGCGAGGGTGCCATCCACTGAGTCACAGCAACAAGACAGGTAGGACTGAACAGAGCTGCCTGGAGAGCCAGACGTGAGTTAGTTGAAAGTGTTACGCTAATTGTTCTCCATGTAATTTCAGCTATACTGGGAACAGACAGGTTTTAACATACAACACCTTTTTTAACATCTGTGGACAGAAATTTGGCCATATTAAGATTTGAAAATACATAATATAAAGCAATCTTGAAATAAGTTGGAAGTCAAAATGTTGTTAGATTTCCAGACAAATGCAGACAATGAAAATAATTTATATCTACAAGTTGCAAAAGAGTTTTCTATAAAGGCAGACAACAAAAATGAGAGATTTGAATCCTACAGAGTACGCTGTTATCAAATAGAGCCCAAAATGAGGCTGATTTTCAAACACTATAGGTTTTTCTTTTAGTGTAAAACTGATCATATCTTTTCAATAAAGCTTACAGAACTCTTGCTCCAATATTCATTTTGACCTGAGAACAGTTTAATTCAGTGAACTCTTGCAATATATTGATCACGCTGAACAAAATGACCTCACCTTGTCACCTTTTATGGAACACCAATAGGCTGAAAATAAGTCCCCAGCTCCCTATTCCTTCTGCCACTCTCAGGGGGTTTTAACCTATGCATAGTTATTATAGTTATAATATTTATCTTGTTCTTAGAACAACTCATCTTTTACCTGTTCCTCTTCCACTATTTACAGAAAAAAAGTCTTAAAATTGAAAAATAACTGTTTTCACTTTCTAATCAGTTTCACTTTCACTTCAAAACACATTGAATTTAAACAAATAAACTCAATTATGGTAAAAGCATGAAGTAATCTGCAAGCTGAAAAGCACACCCTTAGTTTGTAAGTACACAATACTTTTGCAGACCATACACCCTTGGGAAAAAAGTCTCATAAAAGTTTTTGGAAATCTGCTCTTTGGATAAAGATCTATAGGCCTTCCTTCTCCTCTCTTACACATCGTACCCAGTGCAGCAACCCCTTCTGACATGGAAGGAAAATTCTTATGCTTCTGGGCAAAACTGGCTCCAGCAGCAAATCATGGCAAAAAGGGTTACTGAGGGAAGAGATCTGGAATTTGGACAGGCAGCCCCCCATGCTGCTCTGAAAATTTATGGCAGTAAAAACAAGAACTTGCAAGGAAATTAGAAGCAGATGTTATCTGGTTGCTGAATGACCCAGTACAATGGATTTCAAATCTAAGGGATTAACTTTCGGACAATACAGAAAAGGCCGCTGTCTTTCCAAAGGCAAAAGAGGAATTGTCCAGCAGCCTTAGAGAAAATGCAGATTCTCACTCATTTCGGGTTCCAGTGTTCAGAGTGGTTATTTAATATTGCTGTTTCCCATGCAAGAAAAGCACCCATCTTGTTCAAGCCATCTCAAAGGTCTTGCTCTGAGAAACTTCAGGAGCACCTGGCACACGGGATGCAGGAGCTTTTTCTGGGCACAGATTAGACAGTCTGCTTCAGGCACAACAACTGGAGGAGTTTCAGTGCTCAGGATTATGTTTAGCTTCATCCCAGGGACTTCCTCGATCAGAGGAGCACAAAATAATCTGAGAGCTGAAGGGACTGTAACAGAGGATTGCTTCATAAGTGTGATACACCTGAACAGGCATATTTACAAATGGGGAATTAAAATGACTGGTTTAGCAATCAAGAATCTTAAAAGAACTTAGTTTTCAACATCTGAATGCAAAAAGGAACACTAAAAGAGGCTGGTTTCCTATTTCTGCTCATTATATAATTTAATATATTCAACCATCCCTCTTTTGTAAGAAGTGAATTTTAAAAGTGTGTTTATTCCTTTACAGAAACAGAAGTGGCAAAAAAAAAAGATCCAATGAACAGTAGAGAAAGAAGGCAAATCCCATGTATTTTTGGAAAGGGGAAGAAGTAACACCCAGAAACAACACATATAACTGCTGTCACTGTGCTGACCACGCCACAAACACATGACCACCTCTCTATGGATTCCAGCCATTCCTTTCTACTACTTTCAATCCCACTGACACCTTCAGAGCCCCAATTCTACAGCAAGAGAGATGCACACAGGTTCCTGCACCTAGAAAAAGCTCCATGGAGCCATTAACAGCTCTGCTAACACAACTCTGTGTCCATGCACAACGAGGACACAATTGCTTTTCAATCCCAGCAGGTTTGGGGACCAACAGCCCCTCGGGCACCAAAACTTTGATACGAACCACAGAACATATCACAATAATTTTATAAACAGGTCATACAGAAAGTGATCCAAACACTGATCAAATTTTACCATTAAAAAAAAAAACCAAACAAAAACCCAACCAAAAAACCCCAAAAAAACCAAACCAAGCAAGCAAACAAAAAAAAAAAAACAAAACCAGTTTTGTGTTCTGATCTGGTAGAGCGAATTTACGTCTGCCTCCAGGCATTTCCAGGGCTGGGATAAAGTCCTGTTCTTTCCCAGTTGAAATCCTGCATGAGGTTGCAAGAAGTATTCTAGCCACAGAGAAAAATCAAGGAACTGTTCCACTGGTTTAGTGCTCGAAATAAAACCCCTTTTGTTGAAATTATGACTGCATAATATGGTACTTAAACACTCACAAACTAAATTAGTTCAGGAATACTGTGAGGTATTTGCTTTTGTGTTCCAGACTTGTTGACTCAGAGAGCTGATGAAGAAAGAAAACAGCATTGAGGCTACAAAATCCACTCATAAATTAACAAACTGAATGGAAATAATTTCGTTGTAGCTCTGCTTACAACAGCTTCTCCCCCAGATCTGCTGAGCCACCCAGAAGCCTGTCGAGTATTACATTACAAAATACCTTTGTATTCACCAAATCTCTCAGCAGAGACATGTCCAAGTCACAGCAAAGGGCAGCACACAGCATTTCCTAATTTCTCACCAAATTAGTGAGTGCTTTTAATTAAGTGTAGTCCTGAATAAACCAGGGGGCTGTAACGTTTGTATTAATCTTCAGTGTGGAGCCCCAAAGACTGACTCCACTTCCACCCTTGGCTTTCAGTTATCTTTAGGAACATGGATATTCACATTTTCAGGATGCACTTAAGAATTTCTCTGAGGTTTTTTTTCCCCACCATTTAGTTCTGGGATGTATGTAACACCAAGTACACAACGCAGAAGTACAAACACTGGCTTATCACTTCACAAACACATGTCCAAGGCCCGAGTGTCAGTACCCTCACTCAGAATTAGTAATGAATCATTTTGGGGGGCGAGTTTTTTAATAAAATTCAAGACAAAAGATCACTAATTTCTTGGGAATACAATAAAAATGTTAGTATGTTTCACTACATTTTAAAAAAATCAATATATAATTTCAGTATATTGAAAAGTTAAATATATTAACGTGCTTCAAAACATGAGAAGATTAAATCACTGGATCAATAGATTCTTTGTAAAGAAGTTTCTGAAAATGCACCCTTTTCTTCTCCCCATGAAAACTACACAGACTGCTTTAAGAAACTTATGTTTTTGACCAGAGCTGCTCCCTACTTATCTGACTCCAGGAAGTCAGGACCACCTACAGTTGAAAAAACCTGAAAAATTTATGGCCGAGTAAAAAGAACAAAGATTGTTCAGCAGTTTGAACCAGTTTCAGATACTTTTTTCCCAAAGGTTTGCATTGCGGAAAGAAAAAAAGCCACACATTTAGAATCTGAGGGATGGTTCAGCTTTCTTTCAACAGCGTAAATGCCTCATTTATCATTTAACAAAGCCGTTCTTCAGGCTCCCAGAAAGTTCTTTTCAACTTCTGCTTGTTTTCAGAATAGGTGAACTTTGTGTCTCGTTACTTTGACTCTGGAAGCAGAGGACGTACATGAAAAAAAACCGAGTATTATCAATCCACCACAAGAAGAAAAAAACATCTCCGCAGCTGTATTCGTAACCACAGCCTGAATTATATGAAAGTGAAACTGAGTAGAAAGAGGGGTCAAACGGACGCCTGCACTGTCAGGATTCTTGTTGCTCAATTCATTAATTGTTAAGGCCAGACGAACATCAAAACCAGCGGTTTTTGACTCTAACGGCCTTCAGAGAGTTAAGGAAGGAAGGGGGAACAACGCCGCCTGCGAGGCCCCGACTGGCGCCAGCAGCGCTGGCAGGGCGCAGGGCAGAGCTGCGGGAAGCGCGGCTCGAGCCGGGTCACGGCGGCAGCGCCGAGGG
>VZTX01029426.1:0-16880 GCA_013400915.1 Pardalotus punctatus
TCATACCAATTCTAACACTGCACCCTACTTTGGATACAACTAGCTCAAATAGTTTCTCTTCTCTGTATTTAATTATCTTACTTAATATATACATTCATATTCTTAAATAAAAGTGATCCTCTGATAAACAAAACACCTTTTTGGAGCCCCCCAATAAGGGCAGTCTCCAGAATGGTCTTTAGATCCTTGACAGATGTTTTCATACAGTTTGGTTTTCCTGTCCCTAAAACTTTTGTCTGGCTGTCATTCTTTCTAAGTATTAGCTGGACGTTATTTCTGACTGCTGCTGCTAAGATGGAAATGAAGAATAAAAATTCCACGTGTTTCTCTGACTTGTGCCAGTAGGAGAGTCATCAAAGCTTCTTCCTTCTGGAAGGAGGCCAGATATTCTAGCAAAAAATAAACTTAAGTAAAAAGAAGAAAGAGAAAGCATGCAGACAACATTTTTTAGCTAAAGGAAGAAGAATGTGATTGCGTGTGCTGGGAAGACTGAAAGAGTTACATTTAATTAGATTGGAGAATGTGGCTGCTACTCTTAATTTATGATGGTGTATATCACACATTCACAATCTCTCCCCTTAACACAGGCATGCTTTTCCACCCAATCAAAGGCACATGCAAGATTTATGTCAGCACGGGATCGCATCTCACCCAGGTTCTCTACGTTCACCTCATCCATTTCACATGTTTGCTTTAAAACATGATAAACTTAACCTAGGAGCTGCTTACGCTTTCTTAATGGTTATAAAAGAAACCCCTTTCACCTGAAGGGAGCTAGACCTCCATCCAGATGCTTGATTTCAGACATTTGAGGATACCTCACTTGGCCTTCATCTGCTGGTCAGGTATGTGGGTGACTTACAGCTCCCACATGGTATCAGCCACTCCCATATGGGTGTTAGAAGAACTGAAATACTGAATTGATTCCATAGGATGGAGTCTGGCTTGATGGCCAGAAACTCAGAGCAACAGGACCTTGAGAAAGGCGTGGGAAATGTTTGTTGCCAGCTAAGTGCTGGTATGTACAGTGGTGCTCCCTCCTGTTCTCTGCTGAGGGAAACAGGGTTTGTTAAGTATACACAGATGCATGGAAAAGCCATTCCACTGCTGTCTTCACAAATCCAGAGGACTCCCGGGTTTTTTTAGCTACTTGGGCAGAACAGTAAGACTTACCTATCCTTTATCCTTATTCTTCATTTCACAAAACAATGTGGTATAACAACTTTCACGTGTGTATGAGTTAGCCATGGCAAGCAGTGCCACAGAAAATCAAGCAATGCTACATCTGCCAAGGAAATCCTCATACTGGAATCCAATTCTTTAGATCAGAACTTCTTTAGAAGTGGCTGCTGCTTATGATTAGATTCTTAACACTGATGTACAGAAAATATCATAGTATCTTATTGTGGGCAAAGCTGTATTATTTACCTTTGATAGATCCACAGAGTATAATAATTAAAGGGAGTTGGGAGTTAAGCAAAAGCTCAGTGAAACAAACTGCTGCTGACATACACAGATAATGTCAACTGATAGCTTTTTGGCATTATGAATTGTTTTATAATTAGGTAATTAAAGCAAGTCTGTACAAACTTCAGCTTTCAGGAAGTTGTAAAAATACATGTAGCTGTAAAATTATATTTAGCCATTAATTTCTTGTCAAGTCTGTCATACCTTCTCATAAAATATCTAATAAAGAAGCTTTAACATGCACAGTCTCATGCATTTCTTCTCAATACCAAGGCATGTAACAGTGCAGTCCTAGAATACCAAAGTACAATTGTAAAAATATGTATAACTCTTTGCTCTTCATTCCTTTTCCAACTGAAGTTGTTGTTACAGCTTTCATCTTTCAAAGGCAGGAGAGCACTTAAGTCCCACCAGAAGCCAGCCCCACTGAACTTGGCCGAAATTGTGTAAAAATGTCAAGCTTTTTAAGCAGGTTCTCTAGACTGAGAACTAAAACTGTTGGTTACTATTCCATGGCCAGAAAATAAATCCTAAGACTTCACAGGGAAAGCCGATGCTATTTGAACCAGCGCAGGGACTTTCTTCTGGGTCTTGTAGATCCAAGGAGGTATTATACAGAATATACAGATAGCTCATGACAGACATGGAGGAGCTGATCATGAATGAAGGCACAACAGCAGATTCATAGTAAAAAATAATCAGAATAAAAGCCTATAGAACAGGTTTAAATCTAGGATATTAGTTTAATTCTCAGTTGCACTTGGAAGTCAATATAATTTTGTACCTGTAGCCTGAAGATTAATTTTGTTTCTGTATATCTAAATTTTCAATTATCTGTGCAGAGGACCCAGGTTCTTTTAAAAATATGCAAACTAACTTGCAAAAAACTATTGTATATTTTCAGACTAATGGTTAAGGGTTCTTTCCACACTACTTTTAGTTTCAATTGACTGACATTTTTCACAGAATCATGCACCACAAGTTACATAGAACAGACAGAAATCTGTCATGAACATCTTTTGTGTTGGGTATTTCCTTCTAACATTCAATAAACCAAATGGAGGAATTTACATAAAACTAAACTTTATTAAAACAAACTGACATATCATGGATGCAAAAAGGGCTGGACTGACTGATATGAAAATTTCCTCAGTTTTGAGTTGTGTGGTTTTTTGTGGGAACAGTTTTTTGCTGAACAGTCCATACTGCAAGTCAGTCCCTTTCACAAAGATGTAGGTTGCCCCAGCCTCATGCTTGGTTTATTAAAAGTGCTTAACTATCCAATTCATGTTTGATCATGATGTATTTGACTGCTCACAACAGTAAAAACCGTAGAATTTCTAAGGGTGGGTTCATTACTAATCTAACCTGAATTTATCCTGTTTGCAGCTGCTAACATCCAAAAAAATTCTGATACAGTAAAATGAAACAAAATGTGTAAAGCATAGGCAAACTGAAAGCTGCCAGTATCGATTGCTTTGCATCTGGCTTTATACAAGCAGTTTCCCTTCACTGGGAAAATACTTCTGGCAATTAAATGAACCTTAAGGTGCTTTGGGGGCTGGCACAATTTTACCTCCTTTGTTTCTCTCATGCTTTATTTATGACCTGCTAAGTGCTTGTAAAAGAAAAGCCAGGGCTTGCTCTCTCAGCATTTCACAATGCTTTTTAGTTATTGGAGCAAAGCTTGAAGCTTACTAGCATGCTTTTCTCTCTGAGTTTTAGGTATAGTACCATAAAAAGGTAAAATATGCTGAAATATTGGTATCTGAAATGCTTTTCCTAACTGTGTTGTTATAAAGATATATCAACAGTGACAAGGGGCTGTAGTCATCACCAAATCTGGATGAAGGTCTCAGTTTTCCTAGTGCACATGTTAACTATTTGCATAAAAGTATGTACAGTTATTGGAGCTTCTGATGTATAATTCTTAAAAAGAGGACTGGTCATATTAAATCCACTGTAAACTCCATCAGAACTTCAGTTTCAACTTTATAATTTATTTTCTAAGTTAGACAACACTGCCCTTTGTGTCCACCTCTCTTGTCTGCTAACCATCTTGTCCCCATTCCAAAGGACAGTACGTGTTCTGCTGATGAGCTAAAAACTTGGTTTTAAGAAGGCTTAGATTGTATTTTATCAAAATGAGATGTGAAGGGATTTAGAAAACAGTGGCATTATAGGCAAGAGAAGTCATAAATTGCCTAAACATTTATGTCTTGACACTTCAGCTTTTAGGTAGCTATAACTGGAATCATTTGCCTACCTGCTTCTATCTCCCAGTCATGGAACAGATTTGCTGTAGCTGCTGGAAGGAAAAATTTGAGGTGTATCATGTACTTTGACACTGGTACTGGCATCCTCTGCAGAACAAATACTGAACTATAGCAAGGGATTTAAAAGTGCATTTGGAGATCCAAGCCCTTGTGTCTTCAGTAACACTTCTTTTATCTGTTTTAATCCACTCAACCCAGAGGTAGTTGAAACAGCAACCTGGTCTAGTGGAAGGTGTCACTGCCCATGGGAGGGGGCTTGGAATGAAATGATCTTTAAGGTCACTTTTAATCCAAACAATTCCGTGGTTCTATGATTTTCTGAGTATGGGCCTAATGACACCCCATAGGAAGGACGGAATCAACCACGCTGGTTTTAGCTAATTCTGCAGAACGGCACTGAGATCCAAATGCATCACCAGCCTGGCCCCTCCTGCAATGAATTTATGGAACCAATGAGCATGATAATTTCCTCCTCACAAGCCTTTTCTAGCACATTCTCTGTCCTGATTGCAAAGTAAATACAGTATGTTGCTGGTGACTGTTGATTTGCATTAACATTTTAGTATTGTGGCTGGGAGGCTCCAGAAGGTTGGGCAAATCAAGGCTAGGTTTTTTTGCAGTCAATTCTCAGTATTTTATTTCTGTTTTTTATGTTTCTGCATGCAGACTCAGACACAATTTACTTTCCTCAAGCACAGGCAATGACAGTCCTGCTTTAAATTCAAAGAAACATATGGGCTCATATGCCTAATGTCACAGCCCTACAGCATATTACATGCAGAACAGTCCATATAGCTTTGTTTGGTTTTTCTTTCCTTTAAGGTGGCTTTATGCTGGAGGTGGACAAATGACACCTGAAATTACCTGGATTAGACCAATGTAGCAAATTGTGAGCAATGTAGCAAATTTCAACCAATAGCTGATTTAGCAATGACAGTTACATCTCCAAATTTTCTCTTCTAATGGGTTTGTAATGGTTTAATACTTTGGTTTCAGGCTTTTAAGCTCTCAGTGTCCAACATGAAGAAAAAATTGGGCCAATATATGTGACTGTCAGAATCACAAAATGGAGTTGGGAGATACAAAGCTCTATTTGGGACCACAGCAGAGCACTCTAGCACTGAACTGCTATGAGTACACTAGGTCACATTAAAAGTAGAAAATAAATGTAATTGGGACCAGACTGAGGGAAAATCTCTACATCCTCCAGCAGTTTTCCTGAATATGATAGATTGCAATATATTTTTTCCCACTTGCATCTCAGGAAAAGGGAGGGAATGAATTCTACTAAGCTGTTTCATCTGAGATAGTGGAAATTCACTGTGTACACTTGGATGAAAGTTTTTACTCTCAGATTCTTTACAGAATAATAGCTTTGTAGCCAGAACTGTAACAGTTCCTTGAATAAATGAGGCCAGTCAGGCTAGAGGGACTGGAGGTGATCGTACAGCCTTGTCAAAGTGGTTAGGGAGGAGGGTGCAGTGCAGCAGGGGGCAGCCACCAGAGAACCAACATCTCAAGGGGAATGAGGCCCCTATCAGTGAGCTGTGGAGTCACACTTCAGAGATTTAATACAACAGGGAGCTGTAAGTACTTAGAATTAAAAAACTACCTTCATCTTCTCCTAGTCTTGTTCTGCATGAGTGGTGGGCTGTGGCTGGATGCTGGTAGCCTTTCTGGCCTGCTTTCATTATAAATTACTGTTCAGGAATTGTTGGCTTGTCCACAGAGAAGTATGGGTTTGTTTTTTCCAAAGATCACGTGATAATTGGAATCACATACCAGCTGTAGTTTTCTTACTTCTGGCTAGAACATAATATTTTGATACAGGAATTAATATGGATACCTACTGTTCTCATCTTGGAACAAACAGACCACCAAGCACTACTTCTGAGCTCTCTGTCTTGTTTAAGAAATGCACAACAGTGAGATGCCACCTTCTGTGGGTTTGTTGCACCTAATTTTATAATAGGTTTTCTTTCTCAAGATTTGAGTTGCAGGAATAGAGAGACTGCAGTAGAACAGAACTTTGCTAAAAAAAAAACAAAAAACCCAAACAATCCCTCCTAGCACTTGCACGGCGCTTGGAAAATGTGAGTCAGGTCCACTCTCAAGCTCAGAAACCAGAAAGCAAATAAAAGAACCTAACAATGTTGCCCAAAATAAATAACCACAGTGTGGAGGCACCTAACTGGGGGATGTGTGGAGGAGAGTTATTCATTTTTTTAATCCTCAAGCTTGGCACATCTGCCACAAACTAAACAAACAAATTGTTATTGGAGTCAGGAAGGGACAACTAATGTAAAACAGGCTGAGACATAAATTAGCAGTCATGGTAATCTGCCACAGGTAAGTACTCCTCAAAGAAGGGACTTGAAATGCCAAACAAACCTACTGAAATCCTGGGAATCTGTTTATCCAACCATTTTATTTTAATTTAAGAATCAGCTAGAGCGACTATGAAAAATGCATATAGAGAAATATAAGCACTTCCAACTGTCATAAAATTAATTAATAAACTTCCTTCCATGGTTTCTCTGCCATCATAGTGCCTATGCAGCCATATGCAGTGCTCAGTCACAGTAAGTCAAGACCTCCCTAAATCAGAAGTCGTGAAAACTTTAAGCATTGCTTTTTTCTTTCTAAATTTCAATGTTTTATGGAATACAATTATTTTTCTTTGCACCCATTAGAATAATCAATGGCAAACAAAATAAAAAGCTGAATTCCTGCATAATCTTAGCTCTAATGCTGGAGTTTGTGCTTTTATGGGGAAAAGAAACCCACTCATGGTGCAAGACTAAGGATAAAACAATGACAGCTGGTAACAAGTAAATGTGCTCATCTTCTAAATGCTTTCATACTCATGGCAACTGTTTGAGCAACTTTGCCAAAATTTGTCAGGAAATGTCATATTATTTCTTTATATTTCTTCCATGAGTTAGTGCTGACTTGTAATATTTTAATATCAAGATGGTATATTAGGCTAAAGAAGGTGATCATATGAACATTGAGCAAACTATTAAGTAGATGTCAGAATTCCTAGCTCAAACCAACAAAAGATTAACACTCCTAACTTAGACCAAATGAGTAGACCTAATAGAGACACAAGTATGTGCTCTGAAAATAACTGAGCAGGGGCTATTTCCGGAGGGCTTGAGGAACATTATGACAGTAAGTTTGTTCTTACAGTTCAGCCAACCTTAATCATCGCCTCGCATTTCTCACTTCAGATTACAACTGTCTAAAAAATTACTTCTGTCTAAAGTGCTGACAAACTTGGAAAACAATGTGGTGGGTTGACCCTAGCTGGATGCCAATTGCCCACCAAGGCTGCTCTAGTACTCCACTCTTCAGTTGGACAGGGAATCAAAAAATGTAAAAAAAGTCTCATGAGCTGAGATAAGGACAGGGAGAGACCAGTTACCATCATGGGCAGAAGAGACCCACCTTGGGGACATTTATATAATTTATTGCCAATTAAGTCAGAGTAGGATAATGAGAAAGAAAAACTAAATCTTAACACACCTTAAACTGCCCCACACACACAATCCCCTCCACCCCCCCCGCCTTCCTGGACTTAACTTTATTCCCCATTTTCCCTCTCTTCCAGCAGTGCAGAGGGACAGGAATGGGGGTTGAGGTCAGTTCATCAAACATTGTTTCTGCCACTTACTCCTCAGGGAGAGGACTCCTCTCATTATTCCCCTGCTCCAGCATGGAATCCCTCCCGTGGGAGACAGTCCTCCACCAACTTCTCCAATATGGGTCCTTCCCATGGGCTGCAGTTCTTCATGAGCTACTCCAGCATGGGTCCTCCACAGGATCACAAGTCCTTCCAGAAAACCTGCTCCAACGTGGGTTCCTCTCTCCAAGAGGCCACAGGCCCTGCTAGGAACCTGCTCCAGTACAGGCTTCCCACGGGGTCACAGACTCCTTTGGGCATCCACCTGCTCTGGCACACCTCTCCTGCATGGGCTGTGGGTGGATCTCTGCATCCCCATGGTCCTCCATGAGTGCAGGGGCACAACTGCTTCACACCATGGGCTGCTCCACAGACTGCAGGGGAATCTCAGCGCTGGTGCCTGAAGCATCTCCTGTCCTCCTGCACTGACCTTGGTGTCTGCAAAGATGCTTGTCTCACATATTCTCACTCCTCTCTCCCAACTGAACTTGTTGTTTTGGGCTTTTTTCCCTTTCTAAAATACACTACCCCAGAGGTGCTACCACCATGGCTGATGGGCTTGGCCTTAGCCAGTGGTGGGTCGGTCTTGCAGCCAGCTGGCATTGGCTCAGTTGGACAAGGGGAAGCTTTTAACATCTTCTCATAGAAGCCACTCCTGTAGTCTCCCTGCTACCAAAAACTTGCCACACAAACCTAATACAGCCCTTATTTTGTGAGAAGCACTGTCTGCTCAGGCCCACATTCATTTGATCAGAACTTGATGAAGAATGCAACTTTACATTTCTTTCTTAGGTATGAAGCAAAAGCAGCAGTCCTAGAGGTTTTTTGAATCTTCGTGACCTATGCTGTTTGGGTATAAGAACAAAGTACATTTATTTGATGCCTGATCAGTCTTAACAGAGCTAAATAGCTTAGACAGCAAAATCTTTATTTAGATTTAATTGCAGCAGAATCTAATTAACAGTTGTATATTAAAGACTCAAGAGTCTCTGATCTCTTCGAAAATCACCAATACTGCCAAAACTGAAAACTCCTAAAAACAAGGAGGCTTATTTACATTGAGAGATTTTTGCACTGAAGTAATTTATGCAATTTCTTCGAAAGGAAAATAATAGCTGTAATGAAACACAAAACTGATTTAGAGGGCCAAATCTGTGAGAAAGCATGAAATATTGGAAGAACTAGTAATGAAGAGATTTTCCAAGTGCAAGCAGCAGAATATTTAAGTATCAGATACTGCAAAGTTTCTTGTATTTTCATGCTATCATAAGGAGGAATCTAGGAAACATATTTATATTTTAACTACAGAGTTCTAAAGCAAAACTGTGCCCCTAGCATGGGTGGGTACAGCCCCACTCTGGCTGCCAAGTGATGTGGGGAGATTGTGGGCTCCAGGTAATGTGAGGCTGTAGCTTATTTTTCACATTTCTCTGCAGCAGTACAGATACTCTTTGGTTCACTCGATCTGATGTACAGAAAGGAAAAAAGAAGTTGCAATACTCCACTGAAGAGGAAAGCAGAAAGAGCCACAGTCACCTACAATTATGACAGAATTACAGAATCATAGAATCATTTAGGTTGGAAAAGTCCTCCAAGTCAAGTCCAAACTTCAACAAAATACCACCATGCCAACTAAACCATAGCACTAAGTGCCAGTCATTTCTTGAACACTTCCAGGGATGGTGACTCAGCAACTCTACCACTTCCCTGGGCTGCATTATCCAGTGCTTAAACCACTCTGTAAGTGAAGAAATTCCTCCTGATGGTCAACCTGAACCTCCCTGGTTTACGTCCTCTTGTCCTGTCACTGGTTGCCTTGGAGAAGAGACCAACCCCCACCTGGCTACAGCCTCCCTTCAGGTAGTTGTAGAGAGTAATAAGGTTTCCTCTGAGCATCCTTTTCTCCAGGCTAAATATCCCCAGCTCCTTCACATGCTCCTCACAGGACTTGTGCTCCAGACCCTTCCGCAGCTCCATTGCCCTTCTCTGGACACGCTCCAGCACCTCAATGTCTTGTAGTGAGATGCCCAAAACTGAACACAGTTCAGTGCAGCCACACCAGTGCAGAGTACAGGGTAACAATCACTGCCCTGGTCCTGCTGGCCACACTTCTGATCCAGGCTAGGATGTCATTGGCCTTCCTGGCCACCTGGGCACATGCTGATGCATGTTCTGTTGGCTCTCAATAAGCACCGCCAGATCCTTTTCCACTGGGCTGCTTTCCAGCCACTCTTTCCCAAGCCTGAAGCACTGCATGAGGTTGTCATGACCCAAGTGCCGGATCCAGAACTTGGCCTTCTCTGAACCTCGCACAGGTGGGCTCAGACCATCAATCCAGCCTGTCTGGATCCCTGTGCACAGCCTTCCTGCCCTCCAGCAGATCAACACTCCCAGCCAATTTCGTGTTCTCTGCCAACTTATTAAGGGTGCACTCAATCCCCTCCTCCAGGTCATCAGTAAAGATATTAAACACGGTGATTTTCTATCACTCCTCCCTTCAAAATCTTTGGCCTCTGAATTCTCCCACCAGAAGAAAGTACAGGTTTAGAAATTCTAAAAAACACAAAACCATGTGACTTTGATTTTGTTTATCATCTTTTTGTTCCTACTGCTCCACTGTAGATGACTAATTTCCCCTTCAGTCAGTCGACTCTCAGGGGGACTGACAGTACCTTATGGCCCCCAGCTGTTTCAGGAATGGCTCTTCATTTTTCCAGGAGAAACCTTCCTGGATGCAGAATGTACAGCCCATGTGCTGTCTCCATACTGTGTCTCTTAAATGCAGCTACTGACCACAAGTAGAATATGGAAATAAGGCCTATGACTTCCTTTTTGCAGGTAAAATGGTACCAGAACAGGATGAAGAACAACTCTTCTTCTGTCCCATAAGCTCTTTAGGTTTGGAGAGGACATCTGACAATGACCGTTGTACAAGAGAAGCCCCACACTAGTCTGCTTACCTGCACAAGTTCCCTCTACTCTTGCAACCCCTAGCATCTGCCCAGGTTCATCCACCTGGCTCTTAGGTTTGTAGAACCCCTCCAAGGAATGCCACAGCCACACAAGGAGAAAATACAGTGATCAAAGCAGAAACATGCAAACATGCAATGCAATTCTGACAGTCAAACAGTTGTTTTATATTTGATCCCAGCAATTTTTTGGTGAGCAGTGAGATGCAGCTGTACTCTGACACTGCAGAGCTGGAGAAGTGAGAAGTACCTACAGGTTAATTAGACCATGAAAATTGCAAACTTAGGTTTTTCCCTTCTGCATGGAGCTCTGATGTGTTTTCTATAGCTTTTCTCTGAATTTCTTTCTTTTTCTTTTTACTTTTTTTTTTCTTTTTTATCTCAAGCAGCTGGAAATATTAGCCCTTCAGAAACAAGTTTTGCAGGAAAATCTAATTACATACACTATATTTCAACTCAGAGCACATTTAACAGCTTACTTTGAAAACAAAGCTACTAGTTACAGTGCTATGTTACTACTGATGTTATAATAGGGATTCTGTGTCTGACCTATCTCACCACTCTATCAGACTGGTTGGCTTTTGCAAAGTCTGATTAAGCATTAACTCAAAACATAAATCTTAAGGAATTTTCCCAGTCACATCAACATTTACTAGTTTTCTGCCATGCATAAGAACACCATTCTGCAAAATCCCATGCTGTTGCTTTAGTGAATGAATGCAAAACACTCTTGGAGCTATGGTAAATACAGACTTTTACATGGAGACGATTTATTCCACTGCATAATCTCTTGTCTATTGCTATGTCCTGCACTTTTCTAATCAAACCACCTGGTGTTTCAGATAAATTGCTAAAATTACTATCTGTTTAAAGTTGGCAGTCCAAAGAGGACATAGTAACAAGATGGTCATTCAATCTGTATTCTCCAAACAGATAACTAAATTCAATATTCAAATGAAAGACAAATGTTCAGTTGGACAGAGAAGCAGCTGAAGCAGCTCGGTAGACTACATTCCTAGCAGGAAGAAAGCCCTCTGCTTTTAAAATCTAGGCTGTTCTCACAGTTAGAAACACACCCTTAGGAAACAGCAAACAGATTCTCCCAAATATGGGGAACTGTACAGTTTCCAAATAAGGAATTCTCCACGGAGTCTTAAACAAAGGAAATCATCCACTTTTCCTACTGTAAGTCAAATGAATCATTTTTCCCCTAGAAGAGACTTAACTATACTTTCCTAGATGAACACATTCACTTCAGCATTTTGAAGGACCTGGGCTTTCAGTTTTGTTTTTGCAAAAGGGTACAGAAACAAGTCTCAAGCCTCAGTAGATAGACTTGTTTCTCTAGCTTCTTTGTATTGTCTGCCCCACTTGATTTGAGAGAGCCTGCTTGTCTATAGTAACAGGCTTGAAAGCATTCTTTTTTAAATATAAACTATCTTTCTGAAGATTGTAGAGAATATGTTCACATGACAAATATTTGCTTCTGCTCCCAGAACAAAGGAACCAAATCCAGATGTGTACAGCTTGTTTAGGAAAGAGAGAAAAAAAAAAAAAAGTCTTAACCACTGTCTAACCTGCTTTTGCTTATTAGCCTTTTGCTGAGTAACAGGCTTTAGGAACCTCCTATAACCAAGGTCAAAGATTGTTACACTCACGTGAATGTGAAAAACTGCCTTAGAGCCCATAGCTGATATGCCCTTGCATTCCAGTTCAGCAGACACCTCTGCCTCTATGTTACCTGTAATGCCAGTTTGTGAGCACCTGGACAGAACTGACAATGTCAGCTATGTGCAAATCTACAGTTCCCACCTGGAATTAAGATTTTTCTCCTATACAAGTACTTTGTATCAAGTTCTTACTTGCAACTTTCCTAAGAGCTGTTTTAGCCCACAGGCAGACCTCTCAATTACTGTAGCAAGATCTCCCAGTAAAATCAGGACCAAACTATTAGTGATTATTTGCCCTTGGAGAAGTTGGTAAGCAATCAGATTTAGTGGGAGCATGGCCTCTGACCAGCTTACATCCCAAATATCCTCCTGACACCCTTATAGGCAGCAGTGGCTGCTAGCTGCTCCAGCCACTCAATCCTTGGAATGTGCCAGCAGCCTCCTACTGATGCTTCCTCAGAGTTGCCTTCAAGAACAAATAGAGTTAGGCCCTGTAAAGGTGACACAGCTGGAATTTCCATGCATGTCATCTGACACTCACTTTCCATCTCTGTGCTTGAGGGCTAAGTCTCAGTTCAGAACATTTTTCTGCTCCAGCAGAGACTGGAGTTCCTCAGACATTATTTTGCTGGTAATAATAGCACAATCAATGAACAGTGTGAAAGGAATACTGGATGGAGTGAAAAGGTTGTTTTTCACTTTAAGGAAATAATGCCCTCATTCCATAAGATTTCCTCCTCTACTTGGAGAGAGGGGAAAGGTGGAGAGGTAAAGAGAGGAGATTGACACTTTTTCTGTTTCACTTCTCTACAACACAATGAAGGGAGTTGTGTTCCACACCTGGTCTTAAAGTGAGCACTGAACAAAGCATACCCCAACCACTGCTGCTGCACAGTTACACTCTCTCTATCACTCTTGTCTCTCAGCTGTGTTTATCCCTGAGAAGGCACTTTCTTGCCAGGATGTTTTTGCCTCCTCCCCCTCACTCACCCACCCGAGCTTCCCTGGCAGCTGTGTCTTAGCCCTGCTCCAGCCCTTAGGATATCTCCACCTACCACTTCCTGCCATGAAAACCTTTTAGATTCATACCAGATCTGCTCACTTGGATAACAAGACACCAAATGCTGAGCTGTATCAGCTCTCAAAGGCACAGATGGGGGAGGGGATGCAGAAGTGGCTTAACGTACCTAGGCAGCTCTTTTTCTGCTTGGGTTCTAGAGGATCAGCACACAGCAAGAAATGAATCTGTTTTAGCAGCCCTTGAATTCCTTTAATTCATTCCAGCAGCCCCAATAGTACATAAGAGTCACCACAGTGAACACTCCCTGCACAACAGCTACTGGTGTGGGAGTGTT
Source organism: Pardalotus punctatus (assembly GCA_013400915.1). Classification (NCBI taxonomy): domain Eukaryota; kingdom Metazoa; phylum Chordata; class Aves; order Passeriformes; family Pardalotidae; genus Pardalotus; species Pardalotus punctatus. The sequence goes on from VZTX01029426.1 coordinate 13,423, forward strand.
TATGACTGCTATCCAGTGCTCAAGACGTGACAGTTCTCTGCTCCCATTGTGATCCTTCATAATTCTTCAGCTACTGTGGCCCAGCCTTGATGTGATCCGTAGTCACTGACAGGGCCCTTATGCTGTTCCCTGGTGCAGAGCATGAGGACAAATACACAGCTCTAGTCTAACCAGGTGTGGAGGGTGCAAAGACCTGTAAGACAGAAAGGAGCGGGGAGAAGGAGAAGGAAGAGGTGAGTGTGTAGCTGTGTGGAGATCAGGAAAGGAGCTGCAAAGGGCTGCAAGTCCTTTGGGAGGAGATGTTGCAATGGAAGCTCAGAAAGAAAGAGGAGTGCGCTTCAGACTCCTTCTTTCAATGCATCATTATTCAGGAGGTGACTTGTTCAATTTGCTGTATTCCAAGTTATTGAAAATGGAAATACAAAAAAATTAAATCAATTTTCCAAACTCTCACTCTATCAGTGACTGAAAGGAAACAAATATTTTCGCATTCTATTTCTAGCAGGTATGTCATTTAAAGTTGTAAAACTGTTTGGGCTGTAAATGCTTCAAGAAACTTGAAAGAAAACCATTTCCCTTGGATTTAAATCACAGAAACCTTTTTATTACTATGAATTTCTCACATGGTACAAAAATGAGCTTTGATCCTTTTAAATTTAGCTCTTCTTTATTTACCTCATAACATTACAGCAGGAAGGGGTTCATAAATATTCAGTATTACACCACAAATAATGTCAGAACAATGAATGTTGAGATTCCTAAAGAGAAAAACTGTAGGTTTATGACAGTAGGCAGCAGGGACAGGAGAGAGAGACAAAGAGAGAAGGTAATTTATTAAAAGCTGAATATTATACAGAAGCAAATATATGACTACGCTTCTAATAATGTAGCTCTCGGAATCCTTTTGAATCCCTCAAGACTTGTGTGTGGAATGCAATATGTGCCAGAGGCCCAAACCAAAGAACGCATACAAATACTTCAAGGAATTAATTATAAATACTACAAGATTCCTGTGTGTAGTGTAAATTATTGTTACTGCAATTTCAAGGCTCTTCATGCCTGAAATGAATAAAAGCAAGTTTGCTATGTTCCCAGAATATATTAATATAGCTGTGAAATGAGCGATGCCCATCAGAATAAAGAGCCTATGAGAATTTTGAGGTTCTGTTCCATGACACGATAAATTAGGCCTTTTTCTCCATACTTTTACTGGCTTTCTTATATTAAGAAAATCTCATTGCTGATCAAAAGCAAGGCAGTTTTTCTCCCCACAAGAGACCAATGATTATACATTTCCTATCCACCCCATGTTTCTGTCTCTTGTTTCCTGGAGAGTAGTTGTCCCCACCACTCCAGCCTATTTGTCATCATAAAACTATGCCCTGTTCAGTTTCTGAAAGACAAAACAAGATCCAAATCCAGGAAAGGGTTCATGGCTGTGAATCCATTAAGGAGACTTGCTCCAGTCCAGAGTTAGTTAAGTAAGATCCTGAGCCTCAAAGATTTAGATGTCTAACTTGTATTTAAAGGTACCTAATTACCTTTAAGAATCTGAGCCTAAGCCCCGTGGGGTTAACTTGTGGCTCTCTTCTTAGCATTTCCTACAGCTATTTCAGAGACATCCCTGTTCAGTTTGCTGACACTCAGCATTTCAGGAGGGAAGAGGTCTCTTATTTCAAAGCTTTGGTTGCTATCAGTTAAAAGCTAAGGTGTTTCAAAGGAGTGCAAACATCTTTTACATTGCCAGTGTGAATTTACCTTCTCATTTCTACTGTCTTTGCACACACATGAAACCCACCTACTGTCCCTTCTTCTTATGCTTTCCACCTTTTATATGCTTCAATACAGCAACTTCTTCCACAAACCCTATATAACATGCTGTTTTCCTCTAAGAAGCAGCAGGCTTTTTCTTCCCTTTCCTCCTTTGCAACATCCTTGCTTTGGAATCCCTCCAGTAAGCTCCTTAAGCACATAGAGTCTCAAGTACTTAGCACAGAAGAGAATTACATAAATAATAATAATAATTAATAGCCCATAAATGGAACCTCGAGGGGCTTCTAATCTTCACACGTGCTTGGAAAGCAACTCTCTGGAACTATTTAATTTGGGTGAGAGTTCTTAGCAGCAATATAATAATCAAAATATCAAACAAGTTGGTACAGTTACATAGCCAAGTGGGGTTCTGCACAAGGCAATATCTGTATATAGTTTGGCTGTGGCAGAGCATTGCCCATGCCTCATTCCTGAAGTTGACTTTAAAACAAAGTTTGCAGGGAATGTGTAGGATGTGTTACTCTTCTGCGCTACTCACTTGAAACTGGGTGCCAGGTTGGAGGAGTGAATCATTTGGAAGCAATGGATTTCCTTGAATTTCCTAGAATAAGACATGACATAATGCATGCAGTTACATAGCACTAGCAATACACTGTTGATGTCTATACTTAATGGTCTTGATTTTTTAAAGTTAAATGATGTCATACAGAATTTCAATAACCCTGGTGTTAGCAAAAACCTTTTGTTCTCCATTGTCATGGAGGATTTCTGTATCAAAACTGTGAACAAAATGAAAAAGGTTAACAGTGCTGTGCAGCTTCTGGTCTTTCTTGTGACTGAAATGTTGCTTATGTGTAAAAAAATAGAGATATTTTTGAATGAACAATGATTTTTGATCCAGACCAATTTGACTACAATGTCAACCCCCCACTGATCAGCAGTGGGACCTTCAAGGAGATACCAATCACTGAGTTTTCCACAAAATACTCTTATTTTAGTAAAATCTTGAATGGTTGAGAGTGGAGTATTGAACTGCACTTGGAAAAGAGCTGCCCTGGAAACCCACATTCCAAGTGGCTCGGACACAGGCCACAGGCCCTTTTCCTGGTACGACAAGTGCTTGTGGGCTGGCCACGACTTACTCTTCTGGTCCTGGGAAGCCACCAGTGTGTTTTCCACAGGCACATAGAAATATCCTGGGGAAAAACAGCCTCCCCTTGGAAAAAAACACCCTGTCGTTACTACCTCACCAGGGATAGGGAAAACTCCTGGCTTGGAAAGGGCTGCACTGAGGAGCTCACCCCCTCTCACAGGCCATTCCCAGAGCTTGAGTATCCTCTGGGGTAAAAAAAAAAGATTTGCCCCTATCAGTTCTCCGTTTCCCACAAGTTTTCCCTCCCGACTCCTCGGAGAGGCCGACAGCGGGATGTGAGGGCCGGGCCGAGCCGCCCCGCTCCCGCCGCTCCCGCCAGCAGCGAGAGGGAGGCGCCGGGCGGCTCCGCGGCCGCCGCCGCCATGGAGACGCGATCCCGCCCGGAGGCTGCCCGGGGGCCGGGCCACAGCATTCCCGGCCCGCTGAGAGGCTGAGAGAGCCCGAGGGAGCTTAGCCCACAACTCAAACAAATCAGCGCCACGCAGTGTTGAGGGGTCTGGTTGGTTTGGGTTTTTTTTTGTTTTTTGGTTGG
>VZTX01029426.1:24413-83642 GCA_013400915.1 Pardalotus punctatus
CTGTTGTTGTTGATTGTTTGTCTTGCTATAGATACTAGTAAAAAAACTGTTATTCATTTTCCCTGTATCTTTGCCTGAAAGCCCTTGAATCCAAAGTTATAATAATTCAGAGGGAAGGGGGGTTCACATTTGTGGGTTCTAAGGGAGGTTCCCATCTTCCTTAGTAGACACCTGTCTTCAAACCAAGACATGAGCACAGACTGTCTTATTACTTATCTGTTCCTTCCCTGTGGCTGCTGTCACTACAAGCCCATTCTTCAATTTTCTACCTCAGTTTGTGTCAAAAGCAGGATCCAGCTATTAAGGTATAATGAAGTGCATTAGAAGGATTTAGAAGTTTGTCTTTACAGCAGGCCAACAAGCACCAGCCTTTCAAAAAGCAGGGCCAACAAAACGGTGCCTCCTATTTTACTTCCCTAGAGCAAACAGAGAAGTGTACTAAGATGTGAATTACACTCATATGAATAACACGAATAACAGAAGTCTTCTCAGAGTAACAATTGTGATTATCTGAACAAACAAGATAGACACCTTGGACATCTAACCAGAGTCCTGTTTAATTGCACCATCACTTGCTCCCTAACACCATACTTTGTCTCCCATCTAGATTTAATTCATCACCTTGAATTGTGTTTTGACAGGGACGGATGAAAGAAGTTGCCACCAGACATCTCTGACAGATTTTAAAAAGTCTGTTTTTGAATCAAAAGCTAAGTAACTTAAAATGTCTGGTGGCCTGTCCTCAGAGATAGTTGTTTGCTCAGTTTACAGCACAAAATTCTCTGCCTGCTGCAACCTGCCAGGCCAGGATTCTGATATCCTCAGAAATGGTTTACATGCATGCTGGCCTTCACTGTGCTGAACAAGTAACTGGAACACTTTCAGTTCTAATATTTCAATACAATGTTTTTATCTCATATTCAGGATGAAAACTGAAAAAAAATGACCCCCACCTCCCAGTGAAATATGTAGAAATGTTCTCATGTGGAAGGTTGCTGTTTGGAATCTTCCAATCCAAACTAGTGCATTTTGGCTTTGTTTCACATGGAGATGTATACTCACAGGTGGTTTTACTGTTTTACAGTCCTTGGGATCTATATCCCACTCAACAACATCACAGTTCTCCTAGTGCATCATTCCAGCCAGAGAATAGAATGCAGTGAGGGAAAAAAATGACCTTGATAAGAATCACCATCTCAAATGTGTTTCTCATGTGTTCCAAGCAGCCATGCTTGAATTAAGATGATAGAGTCATTGATCAAATTGTTCATTCTTCTGGGGAAAAAAAAATAAAATTAACTTCTACACTGTTGCATTGTCCTGTAAATTTTTTTTTGGTGCAAGTTTTAAAGCAGCTGTAAATTGTAATATATTTGACAATCATCTTACTATTTATGGACCTTAATATAGACTAAGGACACCCAGCTTCAACTCTTCAAAGTTTTCGTTAGGAAAGAAAGTATTCAAATGTTTACTGAACAGTACTACTATAAATTGGATTAATCTCTACCATAGTTTCCTAGACAAAAATGTCACTTTCAGCTTGAGTCTCCCCTGATATTGATCATCCCCTCCAGTCACCACATACTGTCTACAGTACAAACAGAAGAGCTCTGTTATGAAAGAATGAAATCAGCATGGCCACAAATTGTCTGCTCAGAATAATAATAAAGTCTCAGAAGAAAGGCTGAGGTTGAAGGGGACCATTCAGAAGTTGCAAGAAGACAGATTAAAATAGACCAAATGGCAAGGAAGTGTTACGTTAAATTGAAGCAGAAGTCCTCAATACTGTGGCTTTCACTTTATAAAATCTGTATTTTCATTTTCTGTCACAAGTCACTAGAAATGTCAGTTCCTGTTCAGAGAACCTCACTGCTGATAGTACCTTAGTTGGAGGTATCTCTTTTCTAGTTTGACTTGTCTTTGCTTGTGCCTTAAGACAGCTGCTCTGAATTTCCCAGTGACACCTGCAGTTAAGAGCCCTACAATGAGAATTCAATAATTCTTCCTGTCTGTCTGTCTGAAGAGCTATGGTAGTCAAGTGTATTCTCTGAGTCCATCTTCATCTGTCACCCCCATAGCCTTTGTGTCTGTGCTCTGACACAGTGTTTGAGGTCAGCAGGTGAACAATACACACTGCAGAGCCTCTTTTCCGAAGTGAGGGATTGCTGTTGCCTGCACGCTCTCCCCTTCCACCAGATGAAAGCTGGATTAACAGGGAGGAGTCATGGACTCATGCTATGTCCAGCTTTCACTTTGGATAATTACACTACACTTGTCTGTATCCCCTCTGCAGACTTAACTAGACACAGTGCCCAATTCCCTTCCCTCTAGAGCTTGCCATATAGTTTGTTGGGTGATTAAGATAAAGTTCAGCAAGAAGATAGTGGATTCCCTTTTTGTATCTGATGAAACATAAACATCATCTGAACAGACTGAGCACAGACTTGAGCCTTTAATCTATGACAAAAGAAAAGCCCTTACATCTGCTTCTGAAACCTGATTCCTGATGAAACAGGCACCACACAAACTCTGGATCACACCTTAAGATCAGAAGAGAAAAACATCAAAACCCAAGTCAGACCTCGGCAGCTACTCATTCACAATTTGGGGCTTATGGTAGAAGGAGGCTTCCCAGGAAATTCTGACACCCCAGGAAATCCAAGCTGCCAGAATAGCCTGAGAGAGCCCTTCTGCTTTGTACTGCCAGCACTGGGCAGGCTGAGCAGAGAACCCCAGAGCCAACATCTCATGGGAACAACAGCAGAAAGTACCCCTAACACATCTGCCTCTCCTCTCTGGGTGTCAGGCGCATCACCACATCAGACAAAGAGTACACTTGCACACATATTTCATCAGTACTTGCAAATTCTGGCTCCAGCCCCACCATCTGTCCACATCTGTGATCTAGCAGACTGACCAGTCACCATATCTCTTACCAGCCTACTGAGATAAGTGCTACCACTATTATTTCAGTAGCCATGCACATAAAACACTCTTTCTCTCCTAAAGCCTAGGAAATCAGAACACCACTACCCAACAAAAATAAACCAACCAAATCAGTCAGTCAGTCTTTCTTTCTCTTTTTCTCTGGTCAGTCATAAGAAACTTGAATCACCAAGACAATCTATTCCTCTCCCAAACTAAAAGCTTTTGAAGTCTTTGAGGCTGGGATATGCAGCCCTGTGAGTCAATTCATGTCAGCTGTGCCCATCCACACTCCCCAGGAGGGCAGCTGCCCTTTGGAGGTCTTAAAGAGGCTCCACAATCTGTGATATATCCCCTGCACATAACACTCTCCAACACTTGGTAGCCATTTGTTGGCTTGCTGATGCTAATGCTCTATGAACTTTTATCAGATGTATTTATTACTACAGTTGTTAATGTTCTGGGAAGGCACAGGCTGGCTGGAGTTCAAAGGAGAACCGCAAGAACAGAAAATAAGCCCTGAAGGCACTTATTTCAGGAGTCTGACTAATGCACCTTACTAAAGAGAAGGTTGAAAATGCAACTGTGGTGAGTGGGTGTTGATACTCATAGCTGCAAAAGGTGTTCTAAATGCAGGACTTTTCAGCTCTGCAGAGTAAGATCCAGTTTCTTGCTCTCAGTGCTAGAATCTTCAACAATATATGAAGTGAAATATATTCCTGAGAGGGAAATGTAATTAATCACTGGTGTGGGGGGTGGGGCTTGTGTGATTAATTGTAATTGGTCACCAGGGAACACAGGGGGCATCAATTAACTCACTGTTGTTAAAGATTTAAAAAGAGAGAGAGAAGGCTGTGCTGTATCACCTGGGATGTGATGGTGTGTTGAGGAGAGTAGTGCAGGTGTAGGATGTGAGGTAGCAACATCGCAACATCCTGAGGCCACTTTTTTAGGGCAATAACATGCAGTTCATTTGTGCGCCTATAGTGTAGCCTGTGAGGGTGGCAGTGGAAAGATATTCAAGGTCATGTTGTGATGTGAGAATACAAAACGATGAGGTGCTGCATCTTGTGTTACTACTAATGGATTTATTTGAATACAGAGCAGTATAAGAAACTAAAATACTGTTTAATTCCAGAGAGACAGTACTGCATGTGCAAGAGCTTAAAGCTAAAAAAATTAAATGTGTTTTGTCATTCTCATCTTGGCAGATGCTTTGTTCAGTGCTTATTAGCACAAAATTCATGCGAAGGAAAACAAAAATAAGATCACTTGTTGCTCTTTTAGAATTTTAAATAGCTCTTCTCTTCACAAGGAAGGGGATAGTGAGGACAACATGGGCCTGATACTCTGGAGGATGTGAAGAGCAGATGCTCTTTATTGTCAAGAAGAATAAAAGCTTGATTTTTCTGGAAGATGCTTTGCTTCATGGAAGATTTGTGTAGGCCAGGATGAAAATTACAGCTTAGGTGCTCTCCTAGTTCCTCGCAGTGGCTCTTTCTTTTCCCGAGCTCTTGGGGTGCTTATTTGTAACTCTTTGCCACGAATTCAGTGAACAAAGGAAAGAAGAATTTTTCCATCATATTCTATGTTCCTTTTAAATTCAAGAGGTTTAATTAACAATATTCATGCTACAAGCTGCTTAAATATTTTATGGAATTTGGTATTTTTTGACACTCCTTATCACATTCATAAGTATAGATTATATACATGCAGTTGACTACTTCAGACCATCCAGGCTGTTCCTTCAGTGTTCCCTTTGGAGAATAAGAAAGCAGACAAGAATTTCTTGCCATCCAGAGCCAGTGTGTTTCATACACTTGAAAGGATTTAGCACAGCTAAGAAAATACTACCTAAAACAGTGTGAAGGAGAGAAAAGGCACAAAGGACTTCAGGTGTTCTTGCTTGGTGTCAAGCCCTGGGAGAAAGCACCTGCCCTGGGTGTGGAGCTGCCCTCCCTCTGCAGAGGGATGGGGCTGAGCAGCTCTGCTTTGCCTCTTCCTTCCCACCAGACAAGGAAGCACTGGCTTGTCCTTGGGAGAAGGAGCACCCTCCCTATTGACTTTCCAACTGACTTTGCCCTATTCTGACATTTCCGACTATTCTGCTCTACTCCGTCATCTCAGGGAATGCTTCAGCCCTGCCACCAAGCCTGGTTTGCAGGGACAGGGGAAGCAGTGGTCCCAGGAGAGGCTGGTAGGAGGGAGGCAAGAGAGTGAACAGAAGAAGAAAATATGTTTTTTCAGAAGTTAAAAAAAAAAAAGAGAAAGAATCAAGGGTCTGTCAGCAACAGGTTTATCTCTTTACTGAACTCTTGCCATGAAGAGCATAATTAGGTGTCCCTCTGTAGATTGTGTTCTTTTGTTGTATAAAATTGTAACTGTAACTTGTGCAAAAATAAAATGAAGACATTAGAAGGAGTATTCCGTTTGAAACGTTTTTACTGGGAGCTGAATCAAGCCTAACTGAGGTAAGCAGAAAGGATTTTTTGCGCAGAGTTTGGCTGGACTTTAGAGACTTAAACTGGAGACAAAATGGGGAAATGAAGTTGAAATAAATGTATGTTTTTACATATATATGCAGCAGTCACACAATCAGTCATATGGCAAGAAGGCATGGACTGCAGTGGATCAAAGAGGAAGAGCCTAGCACGAGATTAAAGGGGGGATAATTGCAAGCAACCAGAAAGTTTTATAATAGAGGTGATAATAATATACAGCAGAGGAAGGAAATGGCAAGGAACAGAAATGAGGATAAAATGCAAATAAAAGAGATCCTTTGATCCTTCTGGCTTGCTCCTATATAACAGAATTATTTTATCACCCACTTAGTTCATTTCCCTTCCACTTTCATCTTGCTTTCCTCTGATAGCTTTCTAGTTCCCCTGCCCTGACACCATACCCGCTCTGCCTCACTCCACATGTAGCAGTGCAGTGCAGGATACATCTTTATCAGTGCCGGTTCTAAATATGAAACATCTTCAGTGAGGGATTGTAGTTCTCATTTTGCTGCTGACTTTGGGGAGCAACAGAGATGGCAGGGGGGGAACACAGAAAATTACCCCATGTGGTGAGCCAAATTGTCTTTAGTTCAGCCGAAATTCCTCACCACCATTCTGGAAGAATATTTAAAGAAAAGAGAACCCAAGAAAGAAGCAGCCTGGGAGTGGGATTTTGCAAATATTTTTGAAAATTTCTGATTTTTGCCAAAGCTGCGGAAGTAAAAAAAGCATTTTCCTTCCTCCTTCCTTCCCTTTTTCTGTATCCTGTTTGGTTTCATAGGTCAAGAGGTCTGGGCCCAGAAGGAAGGAACCAGCCCTTTTCTAAAGAGGGTGTCATTTGAGTCTCCAAACAGAAATCTCTGCACTACAGCTCTGTAGAAAGCCTGGTCAGCCCTGGCTAAAAATTCAGGCTAAACTTGGTTATGTGAGTCACCACTTTACTGACTTCATACTGCAGGCATGACGGGAAGTAACGGCAGTGATGCTGATAGACACTAGAGAACAAAAGAGGGAGGAAATAACAAGAAGCAAAAATAAAGGGCCAGTTTCTCCTCTATGATGGCTAAAAGGTGTGTCGATGGCCTAAAAAAGACTTAAAAGCATATCTGGCAGTGATTTCTGGGGGTGGCTTGCTCTCTGCTCATTGTGAGGGGGTGAGACTTTAAAGCACAGGATCTGTAGCTAGAAGGACCCTTGTGTTTGTGAGTAGCAGTTCCAGCTGTGTGGGAAGATGAAGGCGTCCTCGGTGTGCTCCAGTTTCGGAGGGTGTGCTGGGAAGGCCTGCTTCATGCATAGTGTTTTTTCTGCCAATGATAAAAGAGCAAAGCTGCAGGAATGAATTTGTTCCCTCTTCTGAGGTAGGACTCAGAGCCCCCTTTTTACTGAACACTTGTTAGTGAGAGCCTTCTGTCTTTGAGGGTAGGGAGTGCCCTGCATCAGCTGGAGAGTAGGTAAGGTGTATCCCAGGGATTGGGAAGCAAGTCTAGTGGGACAAGTATAGGTGTACCAAAATGAAAGGGTACCTAGTGCAACTGGACTTCAGAGTGGGGTAAGAATATCATAATCCTGTTCTTGTCCCAGTCCTCAGGCTTTGACAGTTCACTCCTGGCTGAGCTAGTAGTGTCTGCTTCCCATGACCTTAAATGGGCTCACCATTGCGGGATGGTATTAAACATATTTGGGTTCCCAACGGACTAATTTTCTGATCCTCTGGAGCCTAAAGGGAACGGGCGAAGTGACATGAATGATGCGAGGAAGTGCTTAGAGTGGTGAATATTGAGATGCAGAGCATGTGTGTCACCTCCCTGTGACAGCTGTAGTGTCCACCGTACTAGTGGGGAATGGAGGAACAGCAAAGGTGTCAGAAATGAGACAAAAGACTTGGTCTTCCACAGATAAATTCGTCAATGCTCTCAACCACAAGCAGTGAGAGAGGAACGCTCCATGCCTTGTATAGAGTGAGATAACTCGGTATTGGTGATGGTACAAACACAGCTCTGACCTGCAGGGATGAAGCACAAGATTCCCAGCTAAAGCTGTTCGTATCTCTTTGCAAGGAATTTAGATGAATCCTTCTCAAATTTAGAAACTTTTTACATGATTGATTCACCATGTTTAAGTGTTGTGTAAGGTTTAGGATTTTGTGTGCTCGAAAGTTAAACACGAAAGTTTAAAGGGGTTTGGGATATATGTCCCCTGGGACGTGCTTGTGTTCCTCGCCTTCCCAGCCTGGGACTGCAGGACCAGTCTATCGGTATTTCTCCAGCCTTGCCGCGCTGTTGACTTTTGGCTACTATTTTTGGCGACTGCAGATTCCTTACGTACCACAGGAGGTCAGCACGGGATAAGCTTTTACCTTCCCTGAATGGGTGGAAAAAATGTGTTTCGATCTCGAGACTGTACAGTTCCCACTTGTTTCAATAAACCTGGTAAGCACCGCATCACTTTTGGTAACAGTTGTATGTAACAATTTTAGGCTGCGCATATTTTTATTTTCATCTCTCCTAAGGAATGTTTTCTAGGTTTTTCCCCCCTTTTTCTGGATGTTCTCACTATGAAAACTAATTTTGTGAAAAGCATCTCTGAAACATATATATGTACACTATATATATACATTCATATGTGTATATACAGACACACACACTCATATATCATCACATGTATCTTTTTTATATCTGTCTATATATAGATATATATGGTGCTTATAGTATTTAGAAGGCAAGTTAAAAAGCCTGTAAAGCTAGTTTAAAAGTCTGGGAAGGATGGGTACGTTTGCTTTTAGCAAATAGTCAAAAGGGAATGTTGACATATTACTGAAAAATACAGAAATGTATGTTTAATGGACTAGTGATCATCAGAGACAGACCAAGACATTTGGAGCTATGGCCTTTACTTGGTTAAAAACAATCTTTGTGGTTTAATCCAGTCCTTGGTAATGGTTCCTCCCTTTCTCACCATCCATAACTTTTGGCTTTTTACAACCTGGAAAAAAAATCAATGAATTCTTTTCTCAGAGCAAGACACTTTTACTACAGTGATCACAAGGCAAAGCTGAGACAAAGTAATGAGAAATTTGCTTGTCATTTGCCTTGCATTGAAATAAATGTGTTTGAAAACTCTTATCCTTCCCCAGAAACGGTAAAAGAAAAAAAAAGAAGAGTTGTGTCTGTTCATGGTAGTATCATCTGGGGATAAAAAAGCAAAATATAATTCATGAAGGTGCAAATTCTTTTTCCTCTCCAAAGCTAAATTTGGAACATATATCTTAGCATAATGTTTGCTTTTTATTTTGTAAGCCTAAAGGAGAAGTGTAGCTTAGTCTTCAAACAATTTTTATAACATAAATATTTTTCTTGACATCATAAAAATAAGTGTGTGGGAGAGGGAGAAAAAAGTTGGCAGTTTAAGCAAATAAACTAGAAAATAATTTATTCAGTTAAGGCCACCAAAGTAATATTATTGTTCTCTAAGTGACATTTGCATTGCTAAAAAGTTGCTTCTGGTGCAGCAGATTTCCATTAGGACCTGATATCAAAAGTAATATTACAACATAATGATTCTGTAAGGCCACATTTGGAGAATAGGTCTCAAATGTAGTAGCATAAAGCAAGATGATGGCAGCATGCAAAGTACAAAATGCACAGGTCATTTAAACAGAAATTGTTTTCTTGCAGCTAAGATTATTTGAAGTCTAAATTTGAATCTAATGAATTATTTTACTAAGAGGAATGAGGTTGGAGGAAGTTACTGATGCAGGTAGAGACTGAATCATTCTGTCTCAAAATTTTCTATGGGCATTACATGAGGATGTGAAGTGTTTCTAAACCAAATATACTCTAAGCTAGTAATTTTTTAGTGGAGGGAGGGAGGGAGGAAAGCACAGGTACTGAATTTTGGTCTAAAATGGAATCCCTTTAATGTATAAAACATGACAAGAACTGTAATTCTGAAAACAGCTCATCTATCTTCAGAAACATCAATTACAATAGGGATTATTTTCTCTGAAAGTGGCATTTAATTAGTAGAGTTTAGTCTGAAATATCACTTAAATGCTTCTTTGGTAATTATATGACTTCAAATCCCTTTCTTTTTATATCGACAGGAATCAGCCATAGGATTCCCTACTCTAATGAAGCAAGTCAGACAGCTTTGAGTACCTGCCTGGCAGGAGCAGGGCTGTGAAGACAACTGGCTCTTCCAATAGCAGCTACAAGGAACGCTGCTCGCTCCCACAGTGCCTGGGGTCTGCTGGATCAATGCGGGCTCCGGAGGGACGGCTGGGACACGCCCGACTGCGGGTGCCGCTACCGCTTGGTAGGCAGCAGGGCAGGGCAGCTTGGCCAGAGCTGTTTCGCCTTCGGCTCAGGGAAAAGGTTCCTTTACAGATTTCCTTTGCGGGAGAGGTGACCGAGTGTGCACGTGTGTGGTGAGGAGGTGCTGCTTGAAGGGAGGAAAATGCGACCACAAGAAGAGTGATAAAACCACTCATTAAATTTAATAACCTTACTATTTATATTGGAGTTGGCATTGCAGCAGTGGGTAGGAATGCATTAGCCAATGGAATATCTAAATATGACCTAACAATGCTAGAAGGGGAGCCAACAATTTGAACAGAAATGGTATTAGTTTACACTTCTATTTTTTTTAAAGAAACTACTTCTTTTTTCAGGGGTGCCTCTCCAACTTGCAAGTTTCAGGCAGTAACTGCTTCATTAGTTTTACTATGGCAAATGCACATCCTGGTCAAAGGATCCTTTGCTATTAGGAGTGTTCCTTGGTGTGCACAGGGAGTTTGCCAGGCAAGAGCAGGACAGGGGAAGTGTTGCTTGCAGAAGGTATCAGGAACACCAGTGTGAGCCTGGAAGTGGGAAAGCACAGTCACCAGCTAAAGGCTGCACTTCAATTTCACAGGGGCAAAACAGAATTCAATACCCCTGTCCTGGGTGTCTTAGCTCACAATGTGCCCTCTGATCAAAGGGATGGAAATCAGCCTTGTTCATAACAAAGTCGATGTGAAGGCTATCACTGATTCCAGCTGGTCCTTGGTTGATGCATAGGCATTCATGGCTGTGAAAGAACTGAAGTTCACATAAACAACTAACAAAAGTTATACACAAGGGATTTATTACATGAATAATTTAACATACTCCGTGGTAGTCAGATACAAGTGCATTTAATTAATGTTTTGTGGACATCATAACAGTCGGAATATTTCAGCTGAACAGTCAGTATTTGGCTTAATTCAAGCCAGTGCAATTCATGACATAACCAGAAACAGGGAGTTACAGGTCTACAATGAGGTTAGACTAGATAGCAACAGCATATTTATTGTCACATCAAAGCATTACAAAGTATGAAAGCCCAATATTTTGACTATCTCTAAAATGGTATTTGTACAAAGCTGTTGTAGATACTTAAATGTAAGGATTCATCACATCAGTAATGGACAATGACTTTATTTTTGGAAGTTATTTGAATATTCAAACTATTTGGGGCAACAAGAAGAAATGTAAACATCTGACAGTCCTTTGAAAGTCCCTTCTGAGAAAATACATTGTGTGCCACAGGAAAAGTGCATTCTAACTGGTGTATCTGCTATGGCCAGTTTGACTCACATTCACTTAGCACCAGGTATTTATCCATTTCTGCAGTAAAAAGTTAGAAAATCTTTGTATTAACTCAGAAAAGAGAAAACAAAGTCAAAAGTTTTTTTTCTTCTTCTTTCTTTAGAGGAACAAGTAAATTAAAAAAACCCCACCCAACATTTAAACAGTTACCTCTTATGTACAAAGGAACCAGGAGCTAGCAAAGCGCATAGCTACTGAACAGTCTTTATTATTTTTTTTCTTCAGGTTCATCTACCTGAATATATGAGTTTATTTACAGGTGGACAGGTATCCACAGAAGTAATAATCAGAATTCTTCTATTTGGCTAAAAGTTGTATAAAAAAAGACAAAACACTTTGTTCAAATACTTTCCAAATATATATATATATATATGTATATATATTAAAAGTATTCAGTATTTCCATCAGTGCCAGAGTTGGAAGCTCTTTCTCATAAAAAGTTAACTTTGTGATAGTGACAGCAAAGGACTGACAGTGTCAGTTAGAGCTTTGATTTGAGGGACTGCAGCTGGAACTACCCCAGGCCCACTGGGCAGTTGCAGGTTGCAGGGAATGAATCCATGTCTGTCTGTTGCTGTGACAGGCCACATCCTGGTAAGGGTGACCTGCTGCTCCAGAGCCTCCCACTCACACTGGACAGCCCTGTGCAACCCTCTGGGGCAGGTTCCCTTTGAAAACAACCACCCAAAAACCTCTGAAGTAGTGGAAATATTCTTTATGCAAATGAACAACTAGCATGGGCAGGTATGTCAGTAAATGGAAAAATGTAACTGCCACACTAATTCTTGTAAAGAATATAAAATTAAAGACAGCCCCTCAAATACAAATACATACCACAAAAATATTTTTCAATTAATCATAACCTAGATGAGTGCAAATCTCTGAATACATAAGAATATGACTGCCTTCATACTGGTATCAAATATTTAAACAGTTTGCATATAAACAAAATCTTTGTTGTTGAGTCCATGCTTGCTTTATTCTAAAGCAAGGATATTCTTAATACTTCTACTTTTTTTGGTCTTTCTTCCTGTAGGATAAAGCGTAAGAAACACACTTCATTCATTGACTAGACTTGGCTGATGTATATTACAGCAACAACCCAAAAGTTAAGTAAGAAATGTTGCATGCAATATCTTTTCCTTTATTTAATATTTATTAAAACCAGCTACCAGAACAAGACATCATTTTCCATCTTTCCTGCTCCCTTTCAACAGAAGGTACACTAAACCCAAGCTTTGTCCCTTGCATATCCCAGCCCTGAGGTCAATCAGTGATTAGGGTGAAGGGTTGAGCATTTTGAGCACTGCATTCCCTGGGGCAACAGGTCTCAGCAGTGAGACCATAACTCCAGAGGAGCCATCCCTGCCTCCCACGTATTGCAGGGCACCGTGACGAAGTGCTGGTCAGAAGGAAACTAGGCTGCTGGGGTGGCTGGAAAGGCTGTCCCGAGGGAGAAGATGGCATCTGCAAGCACAGGGGCAGTGGCCTTCTCCTTGGCACAGCTGGACCCAGCGTGGCTGCAAACTCCTCCTGACCCCATGTGGGAGCAACTGCTGGTCCTGCTTGGCTGCCCCAGTGTCCAGGATGCTGAGCCAGAGTGCCAGAGGTGCTGGGGCTGGAGTAGCTCTGGCACAGGGAGCACAGATACATCACTGTAACTGGTCCCCCAGAGCATCCCCAGGTCCCCAGCCACTCTGCTCCTTGGGCTGTGCAGCTCAGCATTCCTCTGTCCTGCATCTAAGGTTTTTGGAGAGCAGAAACAAGACAGGAGACAAGTATATACTAAAGGAGATGGGAGCACCTTCAGCTTCTAAAGTTCTGGGGTTTCTAAGCTAAGGGAAAGGTTGAACTGGTCCAAAATACAGTATGCAGCTGTGTGGAAATGCATAGTTTCTATGTATACATTCATTTACAAAGACCAAAGGAAGGTCCTTTGCTATGTAGTTTAATCACCATCTGCTTTAACAAAAATGTGAGCTGACAAAGCTACAGGTCAATTAAACACACAGCTTGGGAGTTAATGCTAGCTGAATGGCATTTCCCAAATAGAGAATTAACTTTTCCTTTTGCCTTTTTGAGATAATTTTAAGTAGTTTTTCATTTGAAGTCTGTTGTTTCTCTAATCATGTATTTTAGGATTTCAAGAGATTCCTATTCCACTGTGGTCATCTCAGTAATGACAGACCCTGCTTTGAGGGTTGTTAAGAAGTAAAAGCCCCATAAGACAAACAAGCAAACCAACAGAAACCTGGTTTAGCTATGTTGTGTGAACTAGATCATGGTTCCTTTAAAATGCAGAAATTCTGCTTCAGTAGTGAGTAGTACTTTTTTGTTGTTTTGGTTTTTTTGTGGGTTTTTTTGTGTTTTTTTTTTGCAATAGCTGAGCTAGAATTGAGAAAATCCTATGAGTTTGCTCACTTTCCTTATATTTAGCTGACACTTTGGAAATTAGCTGCTTCCCATGCGGAATGTCTGTTGTCCTGAGCATCCCTGAACATACAACAGTAATGTACCAGGAAGGATGGGCTTAAATTGAGAAAATCTTGGTCTAAATTATCTATTTTCATGTTGTTTTCCATTTGTACTTTTTCTGAAGAAAAATTGCTTTGTCACTTGCAACACTAGAATACAGTGGTTTGCTGTTAAATGTAACTTTAACAAAGATCAGTACACTCTGCTAATCAACATATTCTATAAATATTTAATTCAGCAATGGATTGACTTTTCTCATGATACTTTATTTTCATGTTTGTTTCATGTACTTGATTTTTACCTAGCATTTAACTTAGACTCTTCCTTGCAATTTTTATTCAACCATATCCATGGAAATTGCACGAAAGTATTTTTGAAGCTATAAAGAAGTAATAATCCAATACCCAGGATTCACATGGAGGAGAGTAAAATTATCTAAGCATATTTTGCAATCTAAAGTCAAGAAACATTGCCCATTGCTTAGTGAACTGATCATTTGCTGAGAAATCGAAAAGTAGTGAAGATTTTTCTGCCATACAAACAATGAATATTAGACGTGCAAGAGGATGAGATTTGCTCATTCTAAAATGCATTGACCAGAAACAAATTATTCATTACCTGAACTACTTGAGTAACTTGAGAAAAAAACAAACTTTCTCAGTTTTCATAAAGTTACTCTGTACGAAGCTGGTTTAGTGTGTTAATAAAACTCAGGAGCTCTTGTTTAGCAAATCAGGAATTAAGTAGTCATTCTTTAAAATTTCAAGTGCAAGCAGATACTTCTCAGTACCTTAACTATTTTCATCGACTTTTAGGCATTAATATGCACATTGCTAATTTTGAAAATGTTGTTAAGAAAAATATCTGAAATGTTTGGAGTGTCCTGACTTGTACTGAGAATGACTCGCTAGATATCTGAAGTCCATTGGAAGTACTCTTCGTTCAGCAGGCAGAATTAACACACATGCTGACACAGAAATTTAAACACTTTATTCATATGAAATAACAGCAAAATTCTCAGAGGAATTTTGGAGGGCCAAAGTCCATGTGGATTTGATCCAGCACTAAATCGTTTTCAGTGGTAACAGATTTCAGAGGCTTTTTAATGAGTTATGGCCAAGGTCCTCTGTATTCTTGAGTTTTCCCCAGCTGCTGGTGTTACAGGGGACTGTGAGAATTTGACAAAGGTCTGCACGGTGGCATTTTATTTCGTGTTTTTAATATTTTAAGGAAGAGAAAAGCACCTGCTTCTTATAAGAAACAGGTTTTTTTGCTATGTGCAAGTCACTCTCCATAGAAGCCTCTTATCTAAATGTGCTGTGCCGGCCCACAGGCTGCCCCCAGAGGGCAGAATCAAACCAGACTGCAAAGGAATAGCACCTACAAGTCTTCTAAGCCTTCCTTCAAACGTACATGGAAATACAGCAACCAGTCGGGCCACGGAGCTGTTATTTGTGCTGCCTGGCAGACCACAGCCTTGGAGAGGGCCTGTCACTGCTCGATCCTCGGCCGAACAGGGACTGTTTTCAGAGACACCCTGTGCTTACTACAAAGGTTTCAAGCCTAATTTCCCCCATAATTCCAAGAGCTGAGCTTTGCTGTGCAGCCCTCATCTCTGTGGTAGGACAGACAGGTGACATCAGACCATGCTTCTCTTCAGCACAGGTATCACTGATGTTAAGCACAAAGCTTGCACACCACTGGCAGTACACTTGCTTCACTCCAGGGACTCCTGGTGGTCCCTGGAAGGACACAACAGCTTTGCAGCATGCACAAATACCTGGATCATGCCCATATTTTGTAGGAAGGATTGCAGCTTGATTAAAAATGGCAATGTGAGATATTTGCAGTTCAAGATGAAACTAGACCCAGGTTATTGGAGCAGCAGGTAGCTTTTACCTATGGATGTAGAAATGAGCAGAGTGTCTGAAAGCCTCTGAAAAGTAACTGGGGTCTCTTGGAGGTGACCAACTAAGAGCTTTTGCAGGGATGGATTTCACAGGACTTCTGAGCTGTGCATGGTCCATGTGCACACATGCTCAGCCTGGGAGAGGGGAGCCCAGAACCACTCACCCTGGGAAGAAAACGAGCATCGCTGTCTGTCTCTCCCCTCTTCATTGTCATGTGCCTATTTTTCCCCACTTTTCTAGGTATCATTTGGAATAAACAGTTTGGACAAAGTGGAAGTCAAAACGGTCTTTATTTTTCAACATACTCCACAAGATTTAAAGGGATTCTGTGCTGGGGCAGAGTAGCTGTTCATAGCTGTTCTTTGTCTAAAATGCTGAAATTGGCATCTACAAATTAAGATAAACTACATGCAATAGTGTGAGTGCTGTAAGCATAACACCAAAACCAGAGGTAAGTTGAGTTCATTAGCTCACTTAGGAACAAAAGGATTGTCTTTAGGACACTAATTCCCAAAACTAGTTGGGATGAAGTCAGGAAAAACCAAATGGAAATACTATTGCCAGCCCAGCAGTGGGCCTGCAAGTTTGGAGAGCTGCTCCTTAAAGCAGGAAAAGCCATACTCTCCTATGGCTTCTGCTGGTGCCTTGTATTGGCACGAGTTCAGCCCCTGCAGAGCCCAGGGGCTTTGCAGGCTGCCCACTGCACAGCATTGAATCAGCACGGGGAGAAACACAGCTCCTGGGTGCTTTGGTTAAACTCAGTTCCAAATTCCTATGAGCTCTCTTCATTTTAAACTTGCCTATTAAACAGTTTCACACTTCTTTAAACTAGTTTAGGCTATTTTTTAAACTCTTATCAATTAAACTAATGCAGGTTGTGCACATAAGGACCATCTAGAACTTTGTCTCCTCCTTATTCACATTGCTTTAAACCATGATATCCATTAATGTGTTAAATTTACCAAATGATAAAAAATTTCAGAAGCTATAATATTTCCCAATGTATCATTAAAAAATGTCTCTACATAAACAGATTATTTACTGTATTTTATGGAACTTGCATTTTTATAAAAACATCTTAGTTTCATGGTTAGTTTCAAGTTAAAAGTAGATTAATAAAACCCTTACTGTTTTGTATATCAAAAATACATGGCCCAAAACATGAAAAAAATATATAAAGTGCAATGCAGAGCAAATTAAAGCTTAGTAATTTTACGCTGAAGTGAAAGGGGAAATACTCTGGTTCTAAAAATAGTAATTCAGAAAAAAATATTTTAAAAAAAGAACTTAAGATTTATTTTATACTCTCTGAAACAAGATTTGATAGGAAATGAAGGAAGAACAATGTAGGCAGGCAGGTATTTCTCTTTTCTGGTTGAAACAAGACAAAAGGATGTGAGGATCTAAATACTACAGTCTTCTGCAAGCAGAATGTTTTAGAAATCCCCTGCTCATAAAAACTGGGCAGTTAGGTTTTTAGTTTCCTACCACTGCTTAACCTGTGCTAAATTCCCCCCCTTTCTATGACAGAAATACTTTTCTTACATGAGATAATATGGGTAGCAGGTGATAAGAAAACATGCTTGCTTTTTCAGAGTTAAAAAACCCCATAGTGCAATTGACACTGATGGTCTTCTTTCTTCAGTTACCTGATGACCCTTTACCAGAATTTAATCACTATTAAATTGACACTGTAATAAAAAGAGGCTGAAAAACTGCACTAGCAAAGCAGCTGAGGACCTTTCCTATTTGCTACCAAGTCTGGGTAAGAAGTATACCCTGGCTCCCTGTGGTCCAGAAATCTACAGAGGCCATGACTTCCCAGCCCCTAAATGAACCTTGCAGTGCCTGAGATTACCCTGAATAATTCCAGACTGGTTCCAGGAAGGAGCAAGGTTTAGTAAGGTTGTTTTTTTATGTCCCTTAACTCCTCCAATATCTGCTTAGCAAAAGCATGGCACAGTTAACATGTAGTCTTAAGACCCACTGCACGTACAATTATTGATGCAACTTCTCTTTCTTCCCCACAGATTTAATTTCATATAAAAATCAATGCCACCAGCCATAAGTGGAGCTCTCCTGAACTTGCTACTGTAGGAGTATGTTCTAGTCCAGGTCCTTAATGAGACTCCAGACAAGACAGAGTGGGATAAAGGCAGTATTACCATGCCTGCCACATGAAAGAGCAGAGGCACAGACCCAGCAGGCCACAAGTTATGTGGCATTTTATACAGACCTACACTTACAGGACTGGCTCAAGTCAGGATACTTCTCTCTAGAAATGTCTCTGCCGGGGGTAGGAAGAGCTTTTTCAACAGCAGCACAAGCTTATGTCACCTTAACCTGCTGTGGAACTGCAGTCTGAGGCAAAATATAGAGGTCTAAATCTAAAATAATATTCCCAAACCCTGTGACTGACCAAGATAATGTCTGGCTCCTTGCAAACACAGCAGTGGATGGTGCTGTGTTAGAAATGCCAGAGGAAAGTGATGGGGCAATGTCCCCTTTATAAAGGTGTACTAATAAAACACCAACTTACAAAGTCTAAGAGCTGTAAAAGAGTTGGAAAGAACCTCCTTTACCTGGGGATCAAACTTGGTTTAGGTCTCAGTGCTGGGTTCCAGCAAACCTTTGGGAAAAACCTGGTTAAGGTTACAGGGTTCTGTGAGAGTCCCCACGGGAGCTGCAGCACGGCTCTGGTAGCAGGGAAGCAACCATGTCTGATCCAAAGTCTGACAATATTGGGACTTATTCAGTGACTTTCTGTGACATAAAAGTTATCCCACAGTTTTAATCACTGAGAAAGAATATTCTTCAAAAGAGTGTTCTGTACTATGAACATGTCATGAATGCATGCAGATAACCAACCTCCCTAAGGTGGACATGGCAAAGGCAGCACTTGGGCCAACAGCACATGGACTATGGTGGTGAGTCCCTTCACAACAGGATGGCTATCCTGGATCCCATATTGAGGAACTCCCTTCTCCCTGGGGCTGGTGTCAGTAAAATGGATTACAGGGTAAATACCACCTGCCTAACAGCTATTAAATCTGCCACTAAGTGACACATCCAGAGTACTGCCACTTTGCTGTTACTAGAAACTCTTCCAAGAGCCCTGCACATGCACCAAGGTATCCATTGTATCCATCCCTCTCACAAAGCTGAATGCACAATTCTCAAGCCCTCAGAAAGGGAGATTCACAATTTCACAGGCCCAATTCCAGTAGAAAGTACACAAAAAAACCCCTACAGGCCTTTGTTCTACAACCATTACCTGTGTGAGCAGCCCTTGTCAATGAAGTTATTCACAGGAATAACTGGAACTCTCCCGAGAAAACCTGTTCAGCTTTGAGGGCTCAGCTTGTTACAATGTGATCTGCATTCTGCTCTTAATTGTGTAATAAGACTTTTTATCAGGCTTGTCATTTATTAATAAAAAAAAATCCCCAAAACACTAAAAATCAACTGCAGAACTTCTGTAATTGACTGCTCAAAACTAGTTTCCTCCTTCTGGGATCCAATTCTGAACAATTTTTTTCAGGTCTTGCCCGACTGGCTTAAGCCTCTTTTGACTAATGTCTCTGAGTTTGCACTCTGGCGCTTTGTTAGAAGTCGGTCAAGCAGGCAAACAACCAAACATCCTCTGTTCAACAGACCTGATTACTCCTGTCTTTCAATTAATTCTGGACTCAGAGCACAAGAGAAAAACGGTAAGAGATAGGACAACGATGTGTATTTCATTATTTATCAGCAAAAAAAGAAACCCTGATAGGGGTGAGACAGCCAGATACACCGCACTTGGCAGCCTGTATTTCACCAACCCCGCACTGCACATGGAAAGAAGAAATATGTGAGTAGAGCTTTTAATTTGATTGTTCAGATATTTTTCATAACTGAACAATGAATCCTCAACACCATCTTTTCCTGTAATCTTCTGCTTGTATGAACTCTTGACTTAAATTGGAGGAGATCTCATTCAGACTCTACAGCATAACGAAGAACTCAATTTTAAAAGTTTTTTTCAAAATAATACCATTCAAGCCAAATATTAGTAATTTAGGAATGTTTTCACCATCAGAATACAAATTAAAAAAAAATCCTGTGAGAAAATGCAAGAGACAAATCAAGGGAAATTTCAGACTATCTCTGTAACCAAGGGCAGTAGGTTTTTTTCAATAATCTAGAATTTGTATAGCTTTGTAAAGGTGTTTTAGTTTACTTTTGTCATGTAAGTCTGCATGACATGTAGTCTACATGATTTACAATTTCTCCTCTCCTCCTTTTGGTTCTCAGGAATTCCCAAATTCTGTTTAATAATGTATAATAAAAAGTTATAAAATTATACTAGCATTATCATTCCAGAGAGGTAATAAGATAAAAAGTCAGTTCTCAGAGAGTGCACATTTGCAGTGATGTACAAACACACATCACTTATTTCCCTAATTTAGCCCTTTGTAAGTATTGCACCTGGTTAATAAGGCTACTATCTGTTTTCTTCTAACACTAAAAATTATACACAGGCAACATCATCTGTGGCTTAAAAACATAGTATTCCTAAAGCTTTTAGGTAAACTCATTTATTTCCTTGCATACTCAGAGCTCCTATGCCTCCAGTTGCCTGGAGGAGCGTTGAGCTTACAGAGAATACAGATGGAGCAAGAGAAATTGATCCAATGTGACCTGTTTATCATGCATTTTTTTCAATGTGCTCAAGTAAGTTTCTTTGAGCTTTATGTCAAATACACACCTTTTGCAAACCTAACCAATGCTTCCCCATACGGAAATGTATAGCTGAACTTGTCTCTTTCTCACCTTCCATTCTGCAATGCAAAAAATCATAATATAAAAAGAATTCTCGAAATTTGTCTGGTCTTCTAAATACAAGATAAAATTGCACAAACCCAGGAAAAGGTAGATTGTCCCACAAAGTGCATATTTCAAACAAAGCTACAGGAGTATCTGCTCTTGCCAAGGCCTGATTTCAGAGGAGCTCAAAAATGTGTGCCAAACTTTAGAAACACGAGGAGTCTCATCAACAAACTCCACAAGTGGAGGTAAACAAATACTCGAGTGCTCTGGTGAACCTAAGCCTACATTTTATTCTTGTAATACCAGCAGTTGTACGTCTGTGCAGTCATACTTCCTAATTCATAGACTATGTGCTCCCCTTCCCTGAAAGATCTGTTGGCATCACTTTAAGAATTAATTACTACAGTTAAACACTTATACTAAAAATTCTGATACCATGTAAATGCTATTTACATTTGTAGGTCATAATACTGAAGATCCTGATTTTTATTCACTTCAGTACACACATTTGAGAAGTTGCAAAACAGAGTGCCTGGACACAGGGAAAAGAATTGATAGGAAAAAATGATTATGGATCGAATAAGATTCTTCTGCGTAAAAATAAAGCAAAACTGCGAATTTGCAAAACTCATGGAATTTCAAAATCCTAGAGCATGGTTCAAAACCTTGGGTCTACTGAAGCCGATACCTTTGCAGATATGACAAAAAATATACAATGACATGTTTTCTTTTAATTTCATGTAGAATTAGCCCTTTGCAAAGTGCAGTACACAACTCTCCAGGATATCATGCTGACATACTGCTTTTTTGCTTGCTGAAGTAATTTGGTAAGAAGTAATTCAATTACAGACAAAGCATATTTTGACCAAGCAACTTTATAGACAAGAAGCCTTTATATTTACACTAGATCCTGAAAAGATTTACACACATGTATAGATATACATTTTAATTAGGTTATGGTTCAAGCTATTTTTCTGTATTTTTATGTAATGTTTTTGTATTTGGAACATCCTAAGCTACAGCATTAAGTAAGATTATGTTCATCAATTAGTGCTTCATTCTAATTTTAGTAATTCAAGTAGTGACATATTGCTCAATTTTGTCTATAATAGAAAAAAAATCATTTTCTTAGCCATCTTTCATTCAAATAAACTCGCATCCTGCCTTTACAGCCCTCTCACCTTCCCTGAGGAAATCTGTATTAATAATTATTTTCTTTTTTCCTGTCTTCCAGAGACATTTTTTTACAAACATTTTAGTGACTTTTGTTTATCTGGCCATTGCCATTACACATCATACACTAATTCATGCTGGGTGTCACACACGATGATAATGACTACAGAATCAAACCTGAATTTGTAAGCAGATTGGCAAACAGTAAATATCAACATTCAAAGATTTTAGAATGTTCAAGTCCGTCTTCAGATTTTAATTACATTAAGAATTCAGATTTAATGCTGAAAGAGCATTCCTATTGCTAAACTTATTTCCCTCAAGGGTGTATTAGAGATCTCACATTCAGATTCAAACACAGAAGGAGAAACATTGTTGGTGTTAAGATGTGTCAAAAAACCAGCAGAACACTGACTTGTTACTAAATTTACCTATTCCCTTCTATTTCATCAGCTGAACGAATTCTTGCTGTGTGAGCAAACACCAGAGCAACCTGTATTTTCTTCTGCCTGGCGTCATCAGAAACAGGCTGATATCTGTTCTCAGGGTCTTTCTGCATTGCTGTTACAAACGGTCTGCATGAAGCGCAAAGAACAGGATGAGTGTTTTTTGTACTGAGGAATAAACTCAGTAAGTTGCAAGTGAAGATGCACACCTCAAATCCTGCATTTGGATAGAACTGGGAGCACTATCGGTGTGAAAGCACTGTAGTGCAAGATGGAAGGAGCAGTTCAAGTGGGCAATCTCAAGTATAGGTATACAATGGCTGTTTTGCCATCTTGAAGGTTTTCCAGCTCCATATGGATGCAAAGAAAGGCTGCTCACATCTAGCAGACAGAGAGGGTATTTAAATTCTCAGCTTGATTTCTGCCCATGACTTCCTTCTAGGTGTTTTCCAAAGGTGCCATAAAACTTTGCTGAACTTATATTAGAATAAAATCTACACTATGATGCTTTAGAACTACCTGGTTATCTATCAGAAAAATCCTGACAAATGCAGATTAAATCCCACACTCCATACAGTTCCAGTGCTACCACCTCACAGGAAGATTGAATAAAATACAAGATCAAGATGAGACTTTACAAATGTTTCGGTATCAAAATATTTCTAAGAAAAGGCGCAGCGTAACTTTCTCCAGCAGATGCCTCTAACCCTGAACCAACAGAAGGAAGCCTCACTGGAAATCTCCAACATCTCTGCAAATGGCATGCAAGACTCTAATTCCATGCCCTGTTTCTGAGATGTTGTTCCAACACATTTACAGGCAGGAGAAGAAAGAATCACTTTTGGTTGCCACACTTGCAGCAATTGTCCTGGATTCTTGACAGGGCCATTTTAGCTGGTCCCAGGCCACCGCAAGCAGTAGAAAACCATCCCAATGTACTGGATCAGAATGAATGACAAAATCAAATCAGTGCCAAGAGCATCTGGGACTGGAATATAACATGCAGGTTCTACAAGAGCATTTGGTTAAAGCTTCACCTCCTGTTGTGCTACCTATCTAGTCACTACTGTGAAAAATGAAAGGGAGAAGGAATAAAGACAGTGATGCTGGCGATAGCCAATGGCTGCAAGGAACTTGTAGATAATTAGCTACTGTTCATACATAGCACACTGTTCATACTAAGCATTTTGGGAAAAGTAATTAGACAGGCATTCTGCTCAGCTTATTCACACAAGCAGGGCTGACCTGCCAACAGGTACATGCTAGGTGATGACTGGTATTGGTTAAAAGTGTAAACTTGCAAATTGGAACAGAAGTTTTACTCACTTTGCATCTTGTATATCCTGTTGCATTTGTGCAAGGCACTAGAGAATCAGGCACACTGTTTTGTGTAGAAACCATTTTATGACTAAGATGATCTGAGTTTTAATGTTCAATAGCTTCATAGAGGAGCAGTTGGAGCACAGTCAATATTAAAAATTGCCATTAAAAACTGCCACTTCTAAAATTATCTCATCTTCCAGATCTTTTGGGGGATGGGGTGAATGGGGAATTGGGAAATAGCTTTGTTCTAACCAGGAAACTCCTAAAGAAAAATATCTGGGATCAATACAGTTATCTCCACTCTGATACTGATGTTGGCAATTTCTGTTAACAACATCAATACTACTAACAATAACAGATCCTTACATTTTTTGTATCAAGTTCTGGCTCTTGACGTAGATGAACCCATGTCCAAATCCCTGTAGCACACAGAGACTGCATGATGTGTTCAGGACATTCTTTCTGACTTCTCTGGGAGGTCAGAGACAATGACCTACCTCCCACAGAGAAACCAAAAACGGGAACTGGCATGTAATGATGACAATAAATGACCACAGCATTCAGGCTAGCTCTTCCACAGGAGAACAAAGAAATCTGACTGTTTCAGAGTGGCCATGGCAGAAGTGTGAGATAAATCAGGTGTCAGGAGGACAGTGATGCAGCCCAAAGCAACACAGAAGCAAGAGACTGAAAAATGGAAGAGATTACTCCAGATTATTATCAGTATTGCCAGCAGAAGGAAGGCTTTGCTGACACTTTTGTTCTTGCAGGCTGTGTGAGGATCACAAAGGGGATCTCGGCAGGCACTGAACTGCTCGTGCAACATGAATTAATTGGAGTTCAAAGGACAAAGCGGCTGCAGAACGCTTTGTGCAGGGCTGGGCAGCCGGGCCGTCACGCTATCGCCAGCCTTGGTTCAGGGTGCCTCAACAAGTGCCTACTTACGAATGAAAATGTGACAGCTGTAAAATCCAAAACTGATTTAATATAAACCTCTGATTAAAGGTTGTGTAAAAATACTGGTAATTTAGCTTTGTCCTGGCAGGATTTATCAACACCTTCTGTTCTCTGCCTTGTTAACACCAACTCTCACTCCTGTTTTGATGGTTTGTGGCTTTAGTCCCTTATGTGATCCATATCCAATTTGTACCAGAGGGCAATCTGGTCTGGTGACAAAACCATTATTCGGTGCAGAAATCAATAAAGAATAATTGTATTACAATAATTTGTAAAGTGTCCTCGTGAAAGGTGCTCACAATGCCATGACATTATAGAAACAATATACAATCTGATATATTATTTTTAAAAAAATCCTCCAAAGCAAACAGGAGGGGACCAACAAATATATAGGCAAATATTGTTAATGTAACAACAGTCAAATTAATTATGGAATGTTTTATAGCCTTGGAGTGCTTGTAAAAATGGGAGGCAGGGAACAAACTGGCAGGAAAATCTTGGGGAAGTCCCAAATTTTTAAAATTCTATCAAAGTAAGTATACCATCAGTGAGCCCAGTGTTTGAAGAGGAAATGTCTGTGAATTACTATGAGGTATTTTACTGTGGAAATTGAAAAAATACATGTAAAGAAAACCCACGTTTTACTAAGAGGAAAGAAGATAATACAGAGTCTATGTATATCCACTGACCCTTAGTGTCTTTTTTTCTATTTGTAAAGAAAACAATCCTTGTCCTCCCTGTTAATTCCAGATTTTATATACACATATAAAACTATATAGCATACATAGTTTTAAGTGTATACACACACACATAAAAAAATACTCATACACACCCATATGTGTATATATCTCAGGGTCTTACTGGATTTCAGAGTCTCTCTTTTTAATGACTTAGAGAACACAACTGGGCAAAAAAATCAAGTAATTGCATGCATGCAAGCGTATCTTGCCACTTGTGCATGTAAATTACACAATTTGTAAATAACTGCAGAAATAGCATTCTCAAATTAGGCACCTGATTGCCCAATTAACTTAATCACAAAAAATCAGATGATAACCTTCAGTACCTCCTATTTAGATTTTTCTTTCCAGTGCTACTTTACAGAATCCTCAGTGTATATTCCAAATAACTGCATTGTTATTTTGTGCTTTTACATAGACACAAGCAGCACTACATACTTAATAAAGCTATCAAGTGAACTTTGGACTAGATTTTAGAAAGTTAAAAGATACTTAAATATGGATACTTAAAAGTCCTCTTGTGAGAATGAGACAGCTTAGACAACTAAAAAAAAAAAAGTAGAAAAAGATTTGGTCTAATTTCAATTGGTTCAAATGTTATGAAAAAGAAACAAAACCCCAGGCATTTGTGGCCCTTCATGCCTCCATTAATAAGCAAAGTTTTGCTTCTCTGCTTTGATTTTTTTTAAGGTGTCTTGTTTTCTTTAACAGGCAAGTATTATTTCGCCATATACATTCATTTCCTAGTAAATCCTTCCTTTATTTTTGCATTGGAATAATCATTAATTAACAGTAATTTGATACAAGTGGACACAGAACACCAGGTTGCCGCATTTCAGTGTATACTTCCTAATGGACAGAGAAACTAAAGTACCCAAATCAATCCAAATACTGCAAGTAGAGAAACTTGTTAATTCATATATCAAAATGAGTTTAGAAATGGTCTTTTACCACAAATATGTTGCTCCTTTGTTGTTGCACTTCTGTTTCTGAGATGATGTTGTGGAAAAGGGGTATTTTCTTTTCTTTTCTCTACCAATTTTTTGCATCAAATAGATCTTAGTAGCTTTAATAGAAAAAGCTGAACAAACTATTATCTTAACAACAATCTCTCAAATAAGAGAAAAGGAAGCAAAAGCAGAACTGCTGGGTTGGATCGTGTCCCTGAATAGATATTACATATAATCCTAGTGACCGCATTTACCAGTTCTTCACGGGCCTCCTGCAGCAACAGCTGCGCTGGTCCAACTGTTCATCCCCCCTCAGAAAGGGGAGAGGAGTAAGAAAAGCTACTGGAGCCCCATTATATTCTTGTGGATTTCAATCAAGCATCACTGGATTTCTTTCCTCAAACTTCTCGTGACAATATCTGCTGGTGACTTGCCATTGCTGCTTTTCTTCCTCTAGAGGATCAAAATCCAATTTGGTACTTAAATTACTTTGTTCCACTCCACTGGTCTGTGCCTGGTTTAAAAATCTTCCAGGAGTGCTGCTTGTCCTTCTCGCAAATTCAGACTTTGCTTTTCTCCTATAAACAAACAAATGAAAATCCCAACTCTTCCCCACATCCCCTTTTCAAAAATATAATCATGATCATTTGTATCAGGAGAATTATTTAGCAGTCTCCAGTCTTAGTACAGCTTTTGTAGAGAAAACTGTAGCTTATATGACTCTGAAGTGTTTATTAGAAAGCTTTCAAAAAGAGATCTTCGTTTCAGGAAAACAAAAATTGTTCAGTTTAGCAAATACAGACGTTCACAGCAGAGACTGAAATGGTTAAAAAATGATCCTAAGGAGCAAGAAGCTCACAGAGTTAGCAAAATAATTAACTTTTAACTTTTTCCTTTCTTTTACAGAAGAACACTAATAGCTGCTCTGATTTCCACACTTACTATTGTTGTGTGGTCTTGGTTTTGCTTTCTTTTTTTTTTTTTTTGCTCTATTGCTCCACACAGGTTTTAATTAGTGCTTCTCCTTGGCTACAAGTGCTTCACTTTGAAATACAAAGCTCTTCAAAAAAAAAACCAAAAAAACCCCACCCCAAAAAACCAAAACCCCCAACACCACATCACTGGAGGGGAAAATGGGAAGTGATACAGTGCAGCTGCAGCAATCTCATTCTGCTGTTGTCCTCCCCCTCCCCAAATCCTCTGCATAATTTCAATCGTTAGTCGATGAACCTTTGGCAGGCCTTCTTCCATCGGCAGGCAGTGCACCACATATCTCTGTTCTCCATCCCATAGACCTTCCGACACTTTTTCCCCTCCCCTCTAGGCTTCCTGTCAGAGAGAAAGGGAAGCTCGTTAAAGAGATGGTTTAGTAGCTTTGCTTTTCATCCTAAGATCAGGATAACAAACTCAATGGAGTGCAGCAAGCAGAGAACCCTGGCTGTTTCATGGGATTTGGGCTGTTTTTGTGTCAGCTGGGAGCTGATGGAGGAACAGACAGTTGTATGGCCATGACTCCACCATTCTCAGGGACCAGGCCTTCTCCTTGCTTGGCTTCCACAGCCTGCTCCAGTGCTCCGGGGATGATCCCAGGAACATACAACAGCCCTGACTTTAGCCAGCAACTAAACCTGGACTAGAAAAATTATACTTTAGCTACATGAAGTGCCAAGCAATAATGGGCAGCCATAGCTGTTCTACAATACAGGCTAGGCCATGTCAGGCTAAAGTGCTGCAGAGCTGTGGTAAAAATATTTGGCATAGCTCAGAGCAGCAGACTTTGACCACCAGCAGGTATCAGCTATGCCAAAGGGGAGAAAAGCTACCAGCTCCTAACCTTGCTGGTCCTTCCTGCACAGCTTGCTCTGAGCTCACTGACTGAAAAACAAGTCAGTGACAAGTTTTAACCCTTGCCCTCACTTGCAGCACATGCATGTGTGCTCCTTTTCTGTGGTCCCCAAAGCCAGCAAGGCAGGCAAAGCTGTAACAATTGGCCTGTTTTCCATCTTACAACTACACTCAAAAGATCACAAGTTTAGAAAATTATCCAAGTAACTGTTAAAATGGAACTTTTTTTATTCAACACACAGCAAGCCAGCTAAGGAGCAACCCAACGTTCACTACAGCAGTGCCATCTGTCCTGGCATCTTTAAATGAAGTAATTGTACCAACAGAACTGTTTAATACCTCCTTTGTATGTTGCATGGCACACATGGCAATTGCCTGGTG
Source organism: Pardalotus punctatus (assembly GCA_013400915.1). Classification (NCBI taxonomy): domain Eukaryota; kingdom Metazoa; phylum Chordata; class Aves; order Passeriformes; family Pardalotidae; genus Pardalotus; species Pardalotus punctatus. Next base: position 52,479 of record VZTX01029426.1, read on the forward strand.
ATTCCTCTCGTGCATACCCACACATTTTCTGATTACTGAACATTAATTAATGGGCACAATCCATGAATTGGGAAGATCCTAAGTTTGGTTTGTAGCATGTGCAGTGATCTAAGAGTCATGAAGAAAATGTAAAGCATGAAATCTTGTTTTTGTTTTATTTTAGGATACAGTCACCCTTAGAACTATGAGAAATAAAGAGTTTCTTTACTATAAGAAATTTAGCATTACAATTTGATTTTTTAATGTAACTTTCTAAACTCTTTAAAAGTAGATTCTGGTCAAATATCAGTTAGATGTAATGGAAATGAATGCAGCTTATATTTAGGAAGACAAGGCATAAAAAGCTTTGCCTTGATCTAATTTACTGTAGGACAGGGTTTCTTACAGTTCAATTGAAGCCAAATACTATTCTGACTGAATGGTGATGAAGACATAAGACAGTCCAGCCTTTCAGGGAAAAGTGCAAAGCCAGACAGTGCAGCTGAACTTTACCTTTGACTGTAGTGAAAAGAAAAATAGGTTTTGAATGCTTACTTTGAAGCATTCTAGTAAAATCCTGCCTGACAACTGCAATCAGGGTTGGCAGTGGGCTTTTCTTTTTCTCTGGCCTCTGACATCTCATTTACTGAATGCTCTCCAGGTTGTGAGGCTGTGATGCGTCAGCAGGAGCTAATGGTCCCGTACCTCAAGCCAAACGCTACTCTAGGCGGTGATGAAAGAACTGTGTGGGACTGTTTCTGCTCTCCACTCCCTGCAGGACGATTATGGGTTGGTGAGACCTGTCAATACAGACAAAAAAACTGCTTATGAAGACCATACACATATGAATGCAGCACAAATACTTTTTCCCAGAAAATTCAAATTTATGATGCATTGTGGCAAGAATACCCATGAAAGGTGACTATATAACATATAAGCAAAATTAAGCTATAGGTCTATTTAGCATTAGGCATGTTGCGTTAGCTTCTCTTTGTTTCCCTGTATTTCTAGCCATCCTCCTAGAGCAAACCAGAATACAGATCAGCATCTCTGCAGGTTTTGGGAAAGACAAGAAACACTTACTCACTTCTTATTTTAAAACTCTGAATAGCTCTTAGAAAAACCTTCTCCAATTTAAGCAAAGAAAATAAATGGAAAAATAAACTCTGTCCTGTGCTGAGATCAATACCAATAACCTCCTACGAAATAAAGAGATTTCACTTGTTGCTTCTGTCTGTGACTTGGCACTCTTTGTGGAGAGACACCCTTGGAGAAAGGGGTTTGTTGAAGGGCACTTACAATGTGGTCCCTCGAGGTTTAACAGTCAAGGAGTGCAATGCAGCCCTTCTGATCAAAGCTGCTAACAAGATGTATCTCCCTACTCTGCACAGTACACGTTCTCAGCAGGTATCCTCTTTGTGAATATTTCCAAGGGAAGGGTGTAGTTTGGTCTTCTGTGACTTTCCAAAGAAGCCTCTTACATGAGCATGGGGCTTGGCAACATTATTCAAGCAATCACATGGAATAGAGCTTGGCCTTAAATAATAACTAAATTATGTTACCATGGTCTTATTTTGCTCCCGGGTGAAGGCCACAACCACTTTACATCTAAAACATCAGAAAAATATTCTGAACACTTGGTTTTTTTTGTTGTATATTGAATATAGCAAGTCTCATTTGGGCCTCTAGTGCACAGTCAGCCTCCTGCAGCCAGGAACTGCAGACATGGTCATAGTTCTCTGCACTGCTGTGACTTTTCCCTCCTGCCCTTCTGAAGTCTTACAATATTTGGAAGAATGGGAACTGACTGACCTGACTTGAAGAGAATTACTGTATGTGCTTTGATTTTTGATACAAAGTCTATTTTAAAGCTACTCCATAGTAGCAAAAAACTAATGCTTGTAACTGAGTACAGACACTCTTTCAACTTTTACTCTTGGCTGGTAGCAAGAGAAATTTTTGATTTAACTGTGTATGTGGCTCACACTCTGAACAAACTTAGACTGTCACTGATATATGAAATATACCTGCAAAACCTGAAAGAAATTTCCTCTCTCTCTGCCAGCTTATCATGTTTTGTACATACAAAGACCACCCTAGCTCCTTTTGTTCTATCCCTCCAAAATACTGAGGGCAGCTTGTTCTCTGCTACTTTTTTCCCAAATTTTTATCAATCATTTTCCTTGTTTTACCTAAGAATGACTGAAACACTGAAGATAAAATGCAAAGCAATAGCATTTTTCTAGTATTTGGCATTTACCAGACACTGTACAGTTTTTCAATCATTACCAGCAACTAGAGATCTCTAGTCACTGTGCTAGGGTTCATAAACATTGTAAAAACCCAAAATTGTTTTGTGTCTACCACTAGTAACGGACACTCAATGTATCAGCTTGCTGTCATTGAACAGAAGAGTACTTGGATGGCCTCCTATGTTACAAGCAATTATCCTGCTTACGTCCAAACAGAGATCAGGCTGGAGCAGTAACTGCAGCATGCAGACTCCTCTCCCTCACATCCTCCTGAGGGTCTCTGCACAATGGTTCCATGGACTGGCACACCAAGGCAGCTAAACAGCACTGAAGCTGAGCTTTAGTGTATTTTGACAGGCTTCGCAGCAGGTCTAAAAAATACCAGTCAGCTCTTCTCATCTGCAGGGAACACTAGGAGCAGATTAAGAGCAAGCCCTGAAAAGGCAATCCTTGCCCTTGGAGGCTTTTCATGTCTGAAGTGCTGTCTAACACAGAGTAAAATGATGGTGTTTGTTTGAAGCAAGGACCTGGAGTTTCCAGTTACAATTCTTGGGGGGAAAACTGTGGTTACAGAGAAGATCTGTGATCTGTAAACATCAGATTATTAATGATCTTGCCCGTTCAACCCTTTTGGGTCTTATGGACAGGCAGATAAAAGTCAGTATCACATGGTGGAGATCACACTGACACTCGGGAAGACTTCTACCCTGCATTACACAGGAGTGGAAGTATATGGTCATTATGTTAAGTTCTCCACTACCAAGACATGGATTTCACCATGGTTCATCCCATTTGCATCACTTAATTCACTCTCCTCATTAATCCCTAGGCTGTGCCTGATTTATTCTCCTAGTTCAGTCTGAATTGGTAGAACATCAGCCTGTCCTTTCTGTCTCATGCAGAGTAAGGGCACCTTGCAATGGCTCATAACTGTTCCAACACTCAGCCTTTCAACTGCAAAGTTATCTTAGGAAAATTGTATGAAAAAGTGTATTTTCCATCTGCCTTGGAATCTAACTTCTGCATGATTCAGAGCACAAAGGAGTTTGGAGGTTCCCCTAATAACAGAACCACAGAATAACCTGAGTTGGAAGTGACCCACAAGGATCATCAAGTCCAGCTCCTGGCCCTGCACAGAACATCCACAGGAGTCACACCATGTGCCTGAGAGTGTTTTCCAAACACTTCCTGAACTCTGTCAGGGTTTGGTGCTGTGACCACTTCCCTGGAGAGCTATTCTAGAGCCCTAATACCCTCTGGGTGAAGAACCTTTTTCAAATATTCAACCTAAACCTCCCCTGACACAACTTCAGGCCACTCCTTCAGGTCCTGTCATTGGTCACCACAGAGAGGAGATCAGCGTCTGTCCCTCCTCTTCCTCTCACAAGGAAGTTGCAGACTCCAATGAGGTCGCCCCTCAGTCTCCTCTCCTCCAGGCTGAACAAACCAAGTGACCTCAGCCACTTCTCCTCCCTTATGACTACAGGACTTCTAAATAAACGACTACGTTTAGACGCTGTGAATACTCCTGACCCTAGAGCAGCCACATAGAGAGCCCAACTGATCCAGCAGTACGTGTGGCTTGTTTTGAGGTGCTCAGTTACTTGTTGATAAGAACACCCACATTCACAAAGGCCTTTCAGTGCTGCTCTGCTAAAGACTTTCCAGAAACAAGGACGTAATGCAACGCATGGTGTTTGAACACCCCAGTTCCCAGGGAAAAAAAAAGCAGGAAGTGCTCAGTATCATTGAGATTCGGTGTCCACAGGAATGAAAGTAGAAAACACTACTGTATGTGTCAAAAAATAAATGCAAAAGGAGACTATTTTGAAATTTTGTTTCTCTCATGGTCTTAACTACTGACATACAGGTCTAGAAAGAAGCCTGTTCAAAACCAGGATTCAACAGCCCTCTAATGAGTCAAGGGCAGAACAACCCCATTCCAACACCATTAGTAACATGAAAAAATGTGTAGACCTACGCGTTTTTGAAAATCTGAGCCTTATCTTTTCCTACTCAGTAGTTTGTTCAGGCCAGGAAAGTATTCAAAAGCCATTTCACAAAACTGCTAGCATAAATATTAAGGGTCAGGCAAAAAGTAATAGTTTGGACTCACACTCTGAAGCTCCCTTGGGTGCTACAGACTTGTGTCTCATCTCAGGAACCGCGTCTGTCACAATTGCATGAGTTTACGTTATGCTGGCTCTGTCACATAATCTGGCTTTAAATAAACCCCATCAGAGAAGGAGGAAGTCCCCCATACTCTACCTTTCCTGAAGTACCTATACTCAGTGTAAAGGTGGGAATTGCCAGATCCTTGTTTTTGTAAAGCAACATCTAATTTACTTTGAAACAGAAATAGAATTTTAATTTAAAATAGATTAATATAAATTTCCATTTGCACCCTCAATTACTGCACGTAATTTTTCACTGCAGGCAAGCCTTTGGAATTCATAAATGATCACACTGATGACAAAGTAGTCAAATGTGCATAAACCTGGAAGATTTATTTCTTATTATTATTTTTTTTCTTTGTTACAAATATTGTTAGAGATATAATGGCAGTTCACATGGTTCCCTGGGCAGTTCATAATTCTGCATCACAGCTTCCCCGGGTTTTTGTATTGAGATTACTTTGAAATTGTACTTAAATCATTGCCATCCCCATAGAATTCTCAGAAAGTGATTTGGCATTTCTTAAATTCTATTGAGAACTCTCCACTCTACAGCCACAGATCAGTATTGTTGCCTGAACAAGTAAACTTGACGCATACGTGTCTAATCCTGTCCTCCTAAGTGTCTGATTTACAATGTGACTAATTGCATTTTTAGACTCACAACACTCCTGGCATCAGTTTCTGCTACTCCACAAAAGGAGCCAGTTTCATAATTACTCTGTATCAACCCTATTGTTGGGAAATCAAATTCTCAGGGAACTTTGCGGATAGCACACTCTGTTAAGACAGTCTTGCTGAAATTGCTGCCAGCATGATGTCTTTCACTGTTAGTTGTTCCTTGATGGAATTTAATAAATATTCATTGGCAGAGTGCAGTGTAATTGATTCAGTCAATTTCATTTTTATCAGCTCTGCAGGATGCCACAGCCTCTGCAGAAAATCTCCAAGATTTGCCAAAGGTTGACAGTAAGAAGCTTTGGAGATTCACTTGGTGAAGAGAAGGGAGGGAAATAGTATCTCTTATCACCTTGTCTAATATTCACTGACAGAAGAAAAAAAGCTATATGGTTCTTTGGATGAGCAATGTGCCTTATATAACATACTTTAAAAATTCATAAATTCATACAGTGTAATATTAAATGAGATGTTATGATATCAAGAAGGTTTATGATTAGAGAATTTCAATTTATCATGAAAACAGTGCTTTCCAGTAAAATGAAGATACTTTACAGTAGTATTTATTTATATTCATTATTGAGCAGATTTCCCACTACTCATAAACAGTGATTTACATTTACTTTCAGCAGTCCCCACACCAGACACTACAAGCTGAATTCCTTGCAATTCTTCATAAGGGTTTTTCACTCCCCCCACAGTGCCCACACCTACACTGTAGTAGGTTTAGAACCACTGCAATTCTGTGTTTAAGCAAACATCACATTTCTGCAGTCCTGTTCTTGGAATTAGGCCTTGTACACTGGCTTTTCTGAAGAAAGGGTCAGTGTTGAATTTCCATCTAATACATCCTCATTATAAGCTGTCAAACTGCAGTATGTATTAATAACAAAATGCAATAGATACTGAACGTATTTTCTGTATAAAACAACCATTTTCCGCTATCAGTAGGGGCTATATATTTGTAGCCTTCTAAAATGGGACTTTGTATTTCATCTTATTGTTTCTTTCAGCTGCCTTTCAAATACACTTCATCTCCAGAGTTCATTTAGCTAACAGCCCTACTGCCTGAATTCAACTGGCCTGTTAGCATAACCATCACCAGGCTGACTTTCCATCTAGTTTTTTAAGCAAGCTCTTAGTGGCACAAAAGGGAGCACAAACTGACAGGCTCTGCACCTACCAGAATGTTCTTTCATAAGCATATAGTTTTAAAAATACATACTATAGATTCAATTGTCTGCTTGTAGACACTGATGCAAAAATAACCTAACCATGCTGATAAAGATAGTAACAAAGGTGTTAAAAACAGTCATCCTGGCAAACTGAGACACATGTTTGATTTGTTTCTTTTTGGTATCTGTTAGGTCACATTTACTTCTATCATTACACACTGTGAAAAATCTAAAAATCCTTTTTTCCCCCCTTCTTTCCTTTTTTGATGTGCACTTACTGGAATGCCGGTGAAGGTAACTGGAGGTGACTGCCAAGAGATGCTAAAGCTACTGCCATTGGGAGTGAATTTTGCTGACCCTGGAATGTTCACCGGAGGAGTGGCCTGTGTGAAAAGAAAGTATTATTCCAGCAAGAAGAACCATTCCTCTTCCAAACCATTTCAAGGGATCTTTCATTCCTTGAAACAGTAAATCTGTGAGAGATTTTCCAAAGTAGAAAAAACTCCATGGTGACAAGCATTTTACCCTTGTGAGAGGGAAAATCGTGGATAAGATAGTAAGGAAAGGACAGTTATATATATACCAGTGTTCCTAAACCTCATTTAGAGAAAGATGATTGCTGTCAAAAGAATCCATAAAAAACCCTTAAGAGGTAGATCTGTTATAAAACCAGACAAAATCAAACATCACATAAAAATAACTTCTAAAATAATGCCAGCAAGAAACAAAAAATACTACAGGTGATCACCTGTTTGATAAACAAGGCCATATTTAAACTCACGGCAACTATTTTACACAATTGAAGCATGGATAGCAAGGCTTCTTGGATGGAACCAATCAACAGTAAGGGTTGGCCATTCCTTATTTATCAGAAAAATGTTAAGAGTCATCCCAATTAAAACAGTTTTTCCTACTAAAAACAAGGAGCTGTAAATCATTCTTTGGATTCAAAAAACAGCTCTTGAAATACTACAGCAAGTATTTGAAGGACTCCTGGACTCCTTGAACTCTGATGTTCTTCCCATCCAGGCTGTAACATCCAGTGCTGTCCTGGGGTGCAAATCCGATAACCCGAGCACAGACTGTTGAGCATCTTTCACCTTGTGCCTTTCCTTTGGTTTTCTCACTGGGCTGTGAGCTCCCACAAATTCTTCCCTGCCTCTTTTTGAATCCCATTTAATTTTCAGAATCAGGAAATTCATAGCTGTACAGCTACACTGCCTAGCAGGAGTGTGAGCAGCCACCATGAACAGAGGCTCACTTTGACCCTTGAATTTCAAGCTTACACCACAAAAACCCCTCCTTGGTTTAAACTTACAAAGAATTTGCTAAAATGAGTTTTCACTTCTGCCTTTCAGTTGACTGTACGTGACAGTACCACAATACACTCATTTAAGCAGTGTTTGTGTTTGGGGCTGTTGAAATTGTCACACTGCTTCAGGGAAGAGAGTGCTTCCTTGAGCCACCAGACAGAGAGGAGTGATGACAAATAGCAACCTGATAGTCCCCATTAAAGAAAATCCTTCCAGTAAACAAGGGCTGAAGCAAACCCCTAGAGCCTCTCCAGGAAAAGGAAGGCAAGACCACCAGATGCCTCCATGTATGGCAGCGATGCTCTGTGGACTGCCAAACTGCTGACAGCTCCAAGAGAATGTACACAGACACACAGAGCAAACATTCACTGAGCTCCAAAAAATATAAAAACCTCTCTGAAAGGCGTCAAGAACAATTTGGCAACTTCAAATGGTACCAGTACCATTCATCATAAGCCTGTTCAAATGGGAAGGAGTGAATGACCACAGCACTCCAGACAGAAACAAGTGGAGAGAGCTGGATAGCAGTGAGGCAGCACAGCCTCTGCTCAGCATCCCACAAGGATTTCAGCTCAAACTCAGGGTCAGCACAGCAACTTCCTCAAGTATTTGAATAAGACCTGGAAGGGAAATCCTAAATGCTGAAAGAGCCTGCCTGTAGTTCCTCTGTAGCTAAATTTAACAGGTACAGGCAATAGTTTTGTAAAGAAATATGAGGTTTAAAACTGACACAATTTGCAGTTGCCTAGAATACCATAGTGCTCAATTCTTGTTTCTCAGTGCCTAAATATCTCCCTCAGACACGATCAGACTTAGATAGTCAATCACTTTGTTCACTTGTTTTCCAGATGTGCATCTTTGCTCATCAAACATAGTCAGCTTTTTCAGGCTAACATTCTAGTCCATCTCTTCCATAACATAAGCAACCACATCATTACAACCAACTGAAGAATTTATATACCCCAACCTTAATTTGCTTAGAGACCTCCATCTAACTGCCAATCGAAATATATTAATGAGCAGTTTGTATTAATTTATTTATTTGTGCCAACATTACCCTTATGTCTGAAATAGCCCGTGCTTGTCCTCTTCCCATCATGCTTGTCCTCTCACTTTCTTCCCAGGCAGCAATTCCATCCTCTCCTCATCTCTTGCTTTGCCTGAGGTATCAGTCCCAGGGCTGGAGAGGCCACCCATGTCCTCTCTCTGCCCTCTTTCTTCAACACTGATGACGTTGTTTCTACTTCTTCTGGTTGGAGCCCATCACATCGAATTTGGCTGACCAGAACTCTACTCAGGATTTCAGCTGAAGTTATGTGGGGGTCTTGTATAATGGCATTAAAAACCCCTGCCTCTCCCAGATATTTCTTACCCAAGAGAGTTGACAACTACTTTTTTTCCCTACTTCACAGCTCTGCTGTTGCTGGCTCATGGTCATTCTGTGCTTGATTAATGAACACAGGCTTCCTTCTCACATAATTTTCTAACTACCCTAGTTTATAGAAGAAAAGTCTCATTAGCTCCTTAGGTGCAGGACTTTGCACGTTCTGCCATTAAACAGCAGCCAAAACATATTACTCGTAAGATCACCCAGTCATGTAAGCCTGATATATAACTCCCTTACTGCTGATGTCTCCCAAGTTTGTTATCAACGAAGTTTATTATAGTATTTGTGTATTACCAAAATGATCTAATGAAAACGAGATCAGGGCCAAGAACAGCTTTGCATTTAACTCCACTGATGACATTCAAACGACCTTTCAAAATAACTCACTGCTGTTCTCCGTGACTTTCCAGCTCTTTCTCCTACACCACATTTAATCTTTAGCTTAACAAATACTGCCTGTGTGTTTTAAGATCAAATGCTCTCCTTGAATCCACAGAGATTTGTTCTGTACTGCCTCCTAGGCTGTTCTAGCATCATCTTTCTCTGGGGGTCCCTCACTGCAGTTCACCTCAACTGCTGTACTTTCCAGGATTTCTTCAATTACTCTTTTAAATCTTTCCTCAACCACAGGACTGGGTGAGGGAAGAGCATCAGGACTTGCCTGCTCACTCTCTCTTTAGATCTTTCTTACTACAAGTAGTCTATTTGGTGTTTTCCAGTCATACAAGAAATGGCAATTAACAGACCCTTTAGCATTCTTGTGACCCAGCTTTGGGTTCTGTATTTTTTCCCCCTATTTTTTTTAACAGGAATCTGGGATGAACAACATTCAGTCTCCCTTCCTTGAGCTGCTCCCAATGAAGTAATCTCCACTTTCTCCTCTGCTGGTGAGATCTGAATCTCCACCCTTCCTCCTGGCTCTTCTTGCAAGGCTGGAGGGATCCTGGCAGATGATGCCACTGATCTGCTCTACAGAAGCTGCTTCCTTTGCCAGGACAGCCTGAATGCTTGAGCAGGGACCCTGCCTACTGCTTCCAATGAGCAAGCTGTGAACAGTGTGGACTGTATCACTCCCCACTGATGAAATGAAGCATTGAGACCAGAGCAATCTGAAAAACAGACAGGGCTCAGGCCCGTCTTGTAGTCTTGTGTCCTATAACACATCAATTCAAATCCAATTCAAGGGCCTTAAACAGTTGGAATTAGGATTTCCTTAGGCAAGTGCTTTACTCAGAGGCTGCTTGTGAAAAAGGGTTGAGTGGGCCTCCAAACAGCAGGGCAGACTGCCATGACTGCAAATCCCAAATGAAGCAAAACGTCTCAGCAGCCGAGACTTGTTGCCTCACTCTCTGAGGCAGGGCTACACTGAGAAGCAAGTTTTACTCCTAGCTGGTGGCTTTATCAGTTCCCATGCTGGCATGCTACCTGATGCAGCTTCCATCTGTGATACCAAACTTCTACCCATGCTTATAAAAATGCACAAAAGTCTAAAACAAGCCCGTGAATTCTCTATAGTTCCCTCTCACCTTCTAGTAGGTCTGCTCCAAACGCATCACAAAAGTTTTATCTGCACAACACTATATATGAGTTATTGCATCTGATAAATTTAACAGAGCTCAGTTCTCCAGTGCATATGCAGGTCATGGACCACATTATTTCAAAGCCTCTATTCCTCTTTTCTCTTATGGTATTCAGATCAAAACATGTCAAGTTTTAGTGCAGTTTTATAATTAATGCTTTCTGTCCAAACTCAGCTGGAATGTTTTGGGACAGCAGTTTTCCCCATTTGAAAAACATTACCTCCAAAAATAGGAGGATACCCTATTAGCTTTCTCATTCTGCCTGCTCTTCTTCACATCTGCAAACTGACATCTCACACTGTACAAAAAGAGGAAATTAATTGTTCCTGGCATCCTCTGGGTACTTGTTGACAGTTCAAGCAGAGCTTGTACTTGTTCTATAAAAGCAGAGCTGAAATGAAGACTCTGGGAGGGATTTGGCTGACTGGATGGGAATTTTTACAATGCAGGAGACCCCATCTGAGCATGTCACCTTTGGTACTCCTTATGGTCAGTGAAAACTGAACTGATGTAGGGAGTGGGATATACAGAGCAACTCTTCGCAACCTGAAGTATGCACCTATGTGTGGGTGGATAAATAGCACCCCAAAATCCATCAGCTGTGGTGGGCACACAAACAAACAATGAAATCAGAAGAATACATCTCAATTTAAATAAAACAAATGGCTTTGACTGCCCTGAAAACTTTTCAGCCCGTAAGCCCATTGTGATGTGACATTTCTTTACACATTAGTGACATCAGTGTAATCACTGGAGCTCATCCCACTGGTGTTACCTGGTAAGCATGGTCCGTGTGTACGAGGTAGAGGTTGGTAGGAGCTGAGCGGCTCAGAGGTGTCATCAATTTAGTCTCGGTTTTGGCACAGGAAGTTTCAGGACGGATTGCATCTTGGGTGGGAAAGGAAGGAGGAGATGCTAAAGATGGAGAGACTGGGGAAAGACTGCTTAACCCATCAGCTACTGAGTCTGTGTTGAGCCTGATTTCTGTATAGTAAAAATCCTCCTCTCCATCACTGTAGTCAGACTCTCCTACACGTCTGTATCAAGACAAAAAAATAAAAATTGATTAAATGAAAGCAAGAACCCCAAAGTAAATTTTAAGTTTTAGATGCAAGAGCAAATACAATCATATTGTCTATAAATAAATATTTGCAGTTTCAACCATTTTCTACTTTATCTGCATTCTGGCTGCAAAGAAGGGGGAGAGGAAAATCATCTAGTCTGATGGGAAAAAAAGAAGGAATTACATTTTTTCCCTCTGTATGTTATTCTTGACTAATTCTTTGACCTTGAAGTAGATGTTTTGACTCCTTCAGGTTAAGTATTAGCTTCTCACTTGTAACTACTGTAAAGTTAACAAGAACCTTAATGCACTGTCTTCAAAAGTCACAGCAAAGATAACAGATACAGCAAGATAAATTTCACTCATGTTACAGCAAACAATATGTAATCTTATCATACAGTACTTAATTAACCCAAATATAGTTATGGCTGCCATTCGCCATCACTTTCTGAACATAACAGGCAGAACTTGTTGAGAGAACATAGGTCCAGCAGGTTTGAAAGGCTATACCAGAAGTACCATCCATCAGAATGCAGCCAGTCACTCCCTAAAACTATCTCCAGCAAAGTTGCTAACTCCAGCAAATTCCAGAAAGGTTTTGCTGTTTACTTCTCCCTCTCCCACACCACAAAGAGGATGTCCCCATAATATAAAGCACAAAGCAACACTCCTGACTGCATTTTGAGAGAGATTTTCTCTGTTTCCCACAGCCTTACTCCTAAGCCCTACAGTAATTGCTATGACCTTTTGAAGACCATCCTGAGCTCCAGACCTTTCTTGCAGTGGCTTTAATTTTTAAGCAGTGGGTAACACCGCCCTACACAACAGAGATGTATTTTCACCTAACAGGTGAAGACCATGAGTCTCCACTGTAATTATATATGAGACAGGTATGTCACTCAGTGAATTACACAGGAGAGTTCAGTTGCAAACTAAAGCTCTGAAACAAACTTGTGTCCTAAAAGATTCATTAGCTTTTTCATCTAGTCCAAGTAACATATATGTGTGTCCTGGTTTTGTCTGGGCCGGAGTTAATTTTGTTCTGAGTAGCTGGCACAGAGATGTCTCTTGTATTTAAAATGAAAATAATGTTGGTAACACACTGATGTTTTAGCTGATGCTCAGCAGTGCTTACTCTAAACCAAGAACTTTTCAGTTTCCCATGCTCTGCCAGTGAGCAGGTGCACAAGAATCTGGGAGGGAGCACATCCAGGACAAAGGGATATTCCATACCATAGAATGTCACATTCAGTAAATACACTGGAGTTAGCTGGGAGGTGCTGATCACTACCTGGGGACAGGCTGGGCATTGGTCAGCAGGTGGTGAGAAACTAATGTGCATCACTTGTTTCTCTTCAGTTTTACTTCTCTCTCTCCCCCTTCATTACAATCATTATTAGAGTCATTAGTATTACTGTTATTCTTATCATTAGTGTTACTAGTTATTTTGTTTAAGCCATTAAACTGTTCTTGTCTCAACCCATGAAGTTTACTCTTTTTTCCTTTGATTCTCCTCCCCACCAGGGAAGGAAGGGGGTAGTGAGTGAGCAGCTTTGTGGTACTTAGCTGTCAATGAGGGTCAAACCATGACAACATGCAGCTCAGTTTCTTTTTTTTAGGTTTCTTACGTGGTTTGTGGTTTTGGTGGTTTTTTTATATTATTTTTTAAAATTTTGCATTAATTCAATTCAGAACTGGCACAAGCACCTGACCTGATGTGAAACAAAGCTGAAAAGTATTCATGCAAGACCCTGAACCTGTCTTCCACAGTGTGGCATCCCGGACATGATATGCAGACAGCACATACGACGTAATGGCACTGAGTTGTGCAGCTGACAGGGAAGTGCAGTGTGACCTTGAGCTCTATTTGACCTTCTAGAAAAGGTCACAGAATTTCAGGAAAGAAAGCACCTCACTGTTGAAATAAGTGCTCATTTACCTTGATGCCTTATTCTGCAATTTCCTCAGAAATCAAGGGATATGAGTTAGAGAAGCCAAAGACAACCCAGTTCATCTCTTGAGTCAAGGGCAATTGCTCCCCTTCTATACCAAATCCTTTAGACTTCCAAAAAGACTGCTCTCTTACCCAAGGTGAATGGTCCGTATGTGTTTCTGAATCCCTGCAGCTGTGCTCAGTACCTTCCCACAGTTTTTCCACAGGCATTTGAACATCACCTTCATGGAGTTCTGAAAATTATGAGTAAAACAACATTAGTTGTATGGATATTAGGAAGAATTTCTTCCATGAAACTGTCAAGCATTTGAACAGGCTGCCCAGGGAAATAGCTGAGTCACCAACCCTGGAGGTTGGTAGAAGATGTGTAGATGTGTTGCTTGGGGACATACTTTAGTGCTGGACTTGGCAGTGCTGGGTTAAGGGCTGGACTCTTACAGGGCTTTTCCAACTTAAACATTTCTGCGATTCTGTAATTCTGTGAAGGTAGAAAAACCCCCCAAACTACCCAAAAAAGACAAACAGTTACAAAACACTGTGAAGGTTCAGAGCCTTTAACTCCAAATTTGTAATGATCTAATAGTCTCTTGTCAAGTGTGTCACCTTACTGAATTCAAGAGAATCCCAATGAAAAGCTGCAGGAGGCAGCTTGTGAAAAAACTTTACCTCTCTCTGTTCACTGGCAACATTTTTTCATTTTTAAGTTTCAGTTCCTCCACTGAGGGAGGTAGATGATACAAAAACTTCCTACATTTCTTTCAAAAATACTCTGATAAGGACTTCTCACTTAATGCAAGGCACCTTCTTAAATTAAGGTCTTTCCAAAGCAAGCTCTTATGAATGTTTCTGGTTTCTGCTCAGGATATTTGCAGCATGAAAAAAATGCTGAATCAGAAAAACATGGCTTCTGTTATGTCAATATTCACCATGAACTGGCACAACCTGCTTTTAGTTCACTCAGAAGCTGCTGTGACCCTTACTCAGACAAGAGAATGAGAAGTTATCTGTCTGTGCTCAATATTTAAAAAAAAAAGGGGTATAATCTCATTTAAACATTTTTTTAATATTCTTTAATATAACTTCATTGATCCACTTGATCCACACTGAGTTATCATTCATTTAGAGCACAGCCAACAAAGCTATAACTAGGCCAAGCTTCAACATTTTGAAGACTCTGGAGGAAAGTAGTCTTAAAACAACACAGATGTTACAAACTCTAGAGATACTTAAAAGCTAACTTTACCCCAAAATGAAACTGGTTTTGTACAGTTTAAATAAAAAAAAATTCAAAATAGCTTGTACATCTCAAAAATAATTTTCTCTGTTATTACACAACACATTATTAACATGAGGAAGAGCATAAAAATATTTTATTAGTATTCTGTAATTTTAGTTACATGTAAGATTAAATGAATACACTTATATGAAGCTCAATTGAAAAAAAAGGGGGGAGCAAGCACATCCTAAGAATTAAGCACATTTCACTGTGCCTTGATCAAAAGCTGACTTGGTGCTTTCTTCAATTTGGACCCTTTGGAACTGGATGTCAGTAGATAGTTTCAGCATTTGCTAGAAAGATGATGATTAGAATATAACTTTAGAAAAAAAATCTCAGCTGATGAGCTTTTTAAAATACAAGTTCATTGTCGTAGCATGTTATCATAGTTACCCTGCAATGTAACATCTTCTGTTTTAAAGGATGAATGCTTAGGGCTTTGATATTTGAGGTACCTGATTGTACCATTTGTATGAAAATCTTTTACTTTGGAATGAATTGCATATAAATTGCCTCTCTATTTTTTCTATTTGATAATATAACTAACAGTCAAATAGATACAGAACTCTTTTTCTTTTCTCAAATTAAATATAAACTATCTAGCAATTCTAATCAATACTTTTCTTACTTTTATAATATAATACTAAATACTATTATCAGGTCAAAACCACACAACCAACCACCAACTATGGCAACAAGATGAAGGCCATGCTTATCACTTACATCCTAGGAATTCCAATATGACATCATGAACACCATATGCATCTTTATGAAGATAACATTTAACATTCATCCCCAGTTTGATAGTAAAATCAGTCTCCTAGCTCCACTGTGGTTTTGGATTTATTGTCACTGGTAGGTGTTTGCAAAAACCCATGCACTTTAATTTAATCAAGTGAAAGCTCACTCAGTAAAAATAATAAACATGCTCACATTTCTTCCATTCCCTTTCCAAAAATTACCTATTCAGGCTTAATGTTTTATTTTAGAAAATAATGGAACATAAATGGTTTGGTGAGGAATAACTACCTTAGAGGAAACTTTTAAGCAAATTGTAAGGACACCAATCACGCTATTTCCAGGTTTACTCCTGACATTTGCAGCCCTGAAGAAGTAATAACCTGAACATTTCTGTTTCAGCTTCTAAAGCTGCTAAATTGTACTCAGATCAAGTAGCATGCTAGAGCCAGAATAAAAAAACACTGCAGGAAAGCAAGTTAATTTATAAAACCATGTTTGGCATAGAATGTTATGGTTTATCTAAATAAAACATTTGCCATACAATGCAATATCCCTGTGAACCAGAACAGATAGTGTAATAGACCTATGGCAGGTACATAAAGAGAAATATTTGAAAGTAACTTAGAAAACAATAAAGATGGCAGCTGCAAACCCATCTGTCTCATCACAGCTGAGCAGTAAGAGTGATGCTAGTAAGACGTAGGTTAACTGAGAACTAGAAACCAAACCATGATACTTCAGCACTCCTACTCCTCCTGTCCCACACACCCCCAAATTGTCTCCCTCTTTAGTCTAACACTCATCTCTAACTTCTAATTTATTATAACAAAGGTGTCTCCCAAAATACTTTTTTCCTTCTTAGGAAGATGCACAAACATTTTACACCCCTTTCCCATGAACAAGGGAAGAATTGCATGGGTCAGCAAATAAGCAGCTTCTGGAGCATGAGGATAAATCTGAACAGGTTTAAAAAATCATTAAAACTTCTTCCTGCTGGTGATGAAGCAATTAACTGTCTCAGACTGAGCCAGAAACAAATTCACTAAGGGAATAAATTCTCTGTTTTTTCTCCTTACAAAAAGCTCTTTTACATCTTGCTATGTAAAATCTGTCCTGTTGCGCTGGGAGGGAAGGAAACTTGGACTAGTGCCATCTCTTTGTTTTCTTTTTCTTCCGGAGAAGCTTGCTGGCTAGCAACGGTTCTTTTTTGGGTCAGTTTTTGACCTTTTTTTTATGTCATGTTTTATTTAGTCTGCTTTTGCACTCCGACTGAGGATAAATTTGGGTAATGCTAATACTATATCAAAAGCCATTGGGTTTGAGCTTGCTCTCTCCTTTTTTCATTCCGTATGTTTGTGCAGAGAAAGCTTCACAGTATTAAGGTATCGACATGCTGTCAGACAAACAGCACTTTCAGGGAACAAGGAGTATTAAGGCCATATTCAGTTTTTGTGATGACATGTAAAGGCTGCCTGTTGCATCCTGCACACAGAGAATTTGTCAAAGTAGGACAGAAATCCCTTGAATGGCCAGAGGCAACACCTTCTGGAAATCACTCTAGTGTTTTCTGAGCAGGATGCTCTGTAGCACCTCACCATCTGGCAGGAAATATGTGCTGCTGATGACAGCATGTGTGTGAAGGAAGTGACCAGGTTGAACAAGACAGTTGAACCTCCATTAACTGGATGCCAAGGAAGGATACACAAGCAGAGTTATTATGGTGACCTGTTCCTTTCTCACAACAAAATAATCCCAACAACATCCTATCTACCTGTAGGTATGGAATTTAGCGTGAGGCTAACCTTTCTTTTCCTAGGAATGGGTTCATCAAAGAGAAGGTTGCTTGTTTCACCTTCATCAATACCATCATCTGGCTGGGAAGGTGTCCGAAAAGCTTTGAAGCTATCAGCTGACAGAGGTGGAGATGGGGTGGATGGGTTGGACTGGTCACTGGGAGCATTCCAGCTCCAGTATCCACTGCTGCTGGTACTAGAAGGCACAAATCCTCCTTCTTTCCAAGATCCATTCAGGGATTCTGTCAAGAACAACAACATGCATCATTACAACAGTATCACTGTGATAGGGCTAAGGGAGGGGAACTCTTTTTTCTAAGGTTTAGATGCCATGTTGGTAAATTAACTGTACATTCAATAAAGGAAAGTAAAAGCACTGGATGTAGAGAGGACAACCATATCTATCCCACGGCACACAGATTACATATTCCACACTTGATTTTTACTTTATTTAAAACAAAAAAACAAACAGAAGCAGCAAAGTATTTTTCTAAAAAGAAATGTTGCATTTGAGAAAATAACATGTTCTGGAGCATAAACAGCAATAAACAGTCAGATATTGCATGCATGATTTAAGGAAAACATTTAAATTGACCTTTAAAGGTCTCTGCAAACCCAAACTATTCTGTGATTCTAAATACATCCTCAACTTTCAACAGGAACACATGACTATGGTGTGGCATCAGAGCAAGCTTCAAGCCACCATACAACCAACAGGAGATTCCCCTGGGAAGGGGACATACACTCTGAGCCCCAGAACACTAAGCAGATCCACAAAAACATGATCATCTCCCCTAGTACTGAAACACCAAAGAAAACCATAGTTACATTTCGTGTTCTTATAATCTCTCAGTACACACGCCTCTGCCTAATCTGAATCTCTACATGAGGTGGTATGTATCCCTTGGGATAGCTCATTTTCCTTTTACAGGTTTATAAGCATCTGGTTTCATAAGTGCAACACCCAGACACTGGATCACCTCCAAACCTACTTGCTGAAGGAACTGCCTCATCAGTGCAGCAGTTCCCCTGACATTACGTGGTACGGAGACATTTGAACTACCAGCTTACACTCTGCAACACCATGGGTGGGAATAAAAGCACTGCCTGTGCAGTCTGAGGCACAGCTTGAGCCGTGCTTCACATGCTGAGGTCCTCAGGCATTAGATGCTGGCATGTCATTCTCCCCAGTCCCTGAAGGGCTTCTGGCAGCAGAGGAGTATGTAGGTCATCAGCTCAGTGAAGGCATGGCTCGAGCAGATCCAGGGTGCAGCCATAGGCCGCTCTGCCAGAACCCTCAGGTTCTCACAGGGCTTGGGCAAATGTGCAGGGACGGTTTAGGTGTGGCTTCTCCCTAACTCAAGCATTGGAAGCTTTTTCCAATGACACCGTAGGTGCCCGAGTATTGTGCAATACCTGACTTTGGAGCTGGCAAGTAAATAACATCTTATCTGTTCATGAAACAATATTTAAGTGTGAGACAAGTCTTTTCAAGCCAGAGCCTGCCTTTAAGAGATATGCAGAAGTCCCTCCTTCATTCCTTCTCAATCTCTTACAGATAAATTTAACTAATGATATTGGCAAGAAAGTGAGCTATCAAAAGCTTACCCCCAAACCAATGAATCTTTGGACTTTTTCTCCTAATTCAGTTGGTTTTGGACAAAATCCTTAATGATTAACATCAGCTGCTTAAAAAAACAGAATGCAGTGCTCCCTTGAGCAGGCACCAGTACTGATTTACTGACCACGGCCACACAGCATAATGGAATTGATCCTCCCCCTCCACCCCCCCAGCTCCTCTTTAGAAAAGGACATACACATTTCTGGTAGCTCCTAAGTTAGCATATGAAAATGCCATGTTTTGTCTCACAATTAGAACCTTCCTGTGACTGTAACGAAGGTGGGTTTCATTTCTTTTAAATATTTGATACTACAGTTTTATGCCAAAGCCAAAAAATACATCTGGTATCAACTTGTGACCTTAGCATAGCTTAAAATTTCCACACTTCAGAAAAACAAAGGAACACTCTTTCAACTCCTACTTTCTTGCAAAGTTATGGTGTTACTTTGTATTCTCAGCATTTACAGCTTCTGCTCACCTTGCTGAGAAAGAGATGTAAATCAAGAACATTTTTAAAGCAATATGGAAAAGACTGAATGAGTCTGACAACAGGAAAAAAAACAAATACTGGTTCTCATTCATACTAACAAATCTGTCAATGTAAAGAAGTTTAATATATAAATAAATGCAACTTACTCTTATTTTGGGGCTCTTTTCACATTGCTGGAGTTGCGTGAAAGAGAACCAGACCAAACATTATTCAACTGCAGGGAAACAAGGGCCAAACTCTGATCCAGTTTACATGGGTGATTACCCCCAGGAATTCCAGCACAGATCTGACATTAATATTAATGCTAATGTTTTTTTACTTCTAGGCAAAATTCCATTTGTTTTAACAAATGTTCCTTTAATTATACTGCTACTTATTGCCCTTTTTTGGAAAAGCATGTAGAAAGAACTAATCACTAATACGTTTGTTCCTCGTATTACTAGGATCAGAGCCTAGCCTTGCAACACCAAATAAGCTTTAAATTATCAAGTCTTCACACTTTTATTTAAGTCTTTAGTAAGCCTTGACTCAGGCAAAACTAAGATATTCAGGGAGAAGGTGCCCAAAACCAGCTTCAAAATCTTGTCTGTGACTACTGAAAACATGTGAATTACTTTTTTGGTCTAGTCTTCCCAGATTTTGGAAAACAAGCAGACAAGCTGTGTGAAGAAATATCAAAAAGCACTCAGACTATGCTAAGAAATATCAAAGACAGTTAAACAGCCACTATTTACCTATTAGCAACTCAAAAGGGCTTGTTTGGAAGATCTTCCCAATCGACAGCTGCAGCTAATAGGCACTGCTGCTCCTGACAAGTATCACCTGCTCAGACTATGGAAGGTGGCAGATACTGCTTTACCCACAGCAGAACAGCTCCCCGGGACAGGGATGTTGCAGGGGGCCTGTGTGTCTTGGCAACACCAAATCCCTGCCTGCCACATCAGCACAGATCCATCTCCAGCTGTGGTTTTGTCTGAGCTAAGCAGCTGAAAGCAGGTATGCTTTTTTTACCCTTCTGCTGGCCTTCCCCAGGGGCTGGCAACATCCTGTCCCTGAGGCATGACATGCACCAGGGATGTCACTGCCTAAGGTTTCCCAGGGCTCTTCAGAGCAGAGGTACTCCATAAACACTTCTGGCTTTCAACACTAGAAAGCACACAACCAAGGGCCATGGGTGTTCATGGCCTGAATTCCAACTAAAATAATAAAACTTTTGTTTTTGGAAAAAAAAAAAGGTAAAACCACAGTGTTCAAAAATATTTGAAGATGGGGCATTTGCTATGAATTCCTTTAAGAACATCATTTAGTAGATCACGCCTGTTCCCATGAAGAAAAGTAAGTATTCCTCAGTCTTCCAATTACTGACAGTAGGAGGGTATTTAGTGTTTTTTAGCAGTTACAAGGGAGTAAGAAAAGCCAGAGTCATACAAAGAATGCTGAAGGTACCCTAACAAGGGTGACTTGATTTAAATTATTCCTTAAATAAAACACTCCTAAAAATTTATTGTAACTCCAGTCAATCTTGCATATATCAATTATATTTTATTACCAATCTCTTTATTACCTGAAACTTCTTATATTTATTTTCATTAGTGGGTCTCCTGCTATATCATAAATGAAGTAGTCCTTAAAGGGATTATGGATTTGATGGAAGACCATCAGAGAGTCACAAAGAGCACAGGAATTGAGGGTCTAATCCTACATCAGCAGAAGCAGACCTGTCGCTGTGCAGATTGCTACTGCACGGCCTCTCAGCCAAGGGCTGTGATCTGGCAGTGCTTTGCCTTATTGTGGGTTTGCGTAAAATCTGATCCATTTCCACTGAGTGGGGACAACAACTGCTATCATGTTTCCTGGATACAGCACTCAGGACATGTTTTAGAGGTAAACATGGTGGTGCCAGGTTGATGGTTGGACTTGGTCATCTTAGAGGTCTTTCCCAATCCTAACTATTCTCCAATTCTAGGTCCTTATATGTGCAAATGCAAACAAGCTCTTTGAATAATTAAGTGTTTCAGTGAGGTCAGGAGACTTTTTGCAGTGCTCATATCCCATTTATGGAATGGTCATCTCCCATTTCATAAACTGGAGCTGCTCTGCAGTTACAGGAAACATTTCTTTTCATTTCTGCCAATGCTGCACAGAAGACCTTGACTAGGCTAAAGCAAAGCTCAGTATGATTCCCAGCATACCAGTAGACAGCCACTCACCATTTGTTCTCCACCATGGCCACAACTCCTGGAAACAAGCCCCCAGATAAAGGGCCCTGGCACCCCTTCCCACAGGCCCTGGCTCCAAAGGCTTACCGTTGGGTCGGACAGGAGGGCTGCGGACCAAAGGGCTGGTGGATAAACTGGTGAGTACCATGGCTGCTGTTACTTTATCCATGTCCAGTTCTTCCAAAGATTTCCTGAAACACAGTGAGTAGGAGGCAGGAAACACATCAGCAAATATTTAGCTTTTTTTTAGTTTTGGTTTTTTTTGTTTTTTTTTTTTTAAATACCAGCCCAAATCCCAAGCCAGCACAGCACAGTAACAAAAATAAGCCACTGCACAGAGTTCTCTAAGCTTTCGTCTTCTGGAAACCTGAGCATATCAAGAGGCTTCTATAAGCAAACTAACTCAGTGTAAATAGGAAAAGAAGTGGGAAAAGAGAATATACCTTTGTATAAAATGTTCAGGATTACTGTGACCCTCTAACATTGACTTTGTTCCTTTTTTATTTTTCAGTTATTCATATTCTTAGAGCCAAGGGTGTTCTTAAGGTGGTTTCTTTTTCTTGGATGAAGACATAGCAATGCAAAATTGGGTAAGATTACTAGCAACATTTAATAACATACATTAATCTCTGTAGGGTAAAGAAAAACCATGAACTGGAATTAAGGGATGTGAGTTTGTTGCTTCTGCTTAACACTATTAACCTTCCCTTATTCTCTCCAAAAGATGGGTCCTGAATTTTTCCTGATCAGCTTATGAACCAAATATTTTATGTAATTAGGAAACTGGCATAAAAATGGTGCAGGAGGGGTAGGAAGGTGGGAGAGAAGAAGAGAAAGAGAAAGAGAAAGAGAAAGAGAAAGAGAAAGAGAAAGAGAAAGAGAAAGAGAAGGCTGTTTTGCAGGTGTGATGGGTGCCTGAGCCAGCATGATGGCACAGGGGCCCATCGCCGCCTCAGCCCGGTCTTGCTGGGAACCTGTATAAGCCAGAGGAGAAGACATGGAGAAGGGGTAATAACGGAAAGCAGAGCAGCCTTCCAGGGAAAGGAGGAGAAGATTTGGGCAATGATGAATGCCACCAGGAACCAGGATTCAGTGATCCATTGCTCAAGGAGTCATGGGGCTTTTTTAGGCAATGATGGATTTTTTTTTTTTTTGTCTGTAAAAATTTTATACTGTCTTTTGTTCCCAAGAGTGACTCTCTTTCTCA
The DNA here is from genome assembly GCA_013400915.1 of Pardalotus punctatus. Taxonomy (NCBI): domain Eukaryota; kingdom Metazoa; phylum Chordata; class Aves; order Passeriformes; family Pardalotidae; genus Pardalotus; species Pardalotus punctatus. The sequence goes on from VZTX01029426.1 coordinate 75,381, forward strand.
CAATGTAAAATTTCTGAAGAGTTGATGCACCAAAATAAAACTACCAAACCCACTACGTTTAGCAGACTTTTGCTTTCCATCCTTGTGGGCTGGAAATCCTTGTGGGATTTCCACCTTGTGGGTGGAATCTAAGCAGTTTCTTGAAAATGTTTGCTTTCAAACTTATGACTGATCATCCAAAATCATCGTCTCAATTCCTAGAGATTAAGTTTATTTTGTTCTTACAAAAGGACACCTTCCCTCCCTCTCTTCTGCATTGTGGGACTCTGGAATTGCCTCTATGCCTTGCCAGGAGCTCTGTTGAACAGATCAGGTTGAGTCAAATATTTTAAGGTCCAAGATAAAAAGTGGTCAGCTACCTGATGTTTCCCACCAACTGTTGGTCAGTAAGTCACCAAGAGGAATAGGATGTGCTGGGTGCACTCCCTTTTCTGGAATCCTATCTCACCCATCAGGTGGAAGGCTCATTAACTGGAAACTATGCTACAGTCAAAGGCTCTTGATATTTTAGTGAGCAAACCTTGAACTTGCCCATGAAACAGTTCACAGCTGCTTTCTGGCTGATGCAAGGACCCACACAGACGCTGATGAACACTCTCCCATGCTGCACAACAGCTTAACTCTCACAACTGTCTTTTGCAACACATCAGTGCCTGGAACTGAAATGCTGATGACGGTTCCTGCTGCATTCTGATTATATCCGTAGAAACACTTCTTTCCTTCAGCCAAGGCTTTTGCAAAGAGCACAGCAGCCATATGGTCATCATCAAGTACTGGAAAGGTCTCTGATATCTGCTATAATCAGCTGAATCCTGAATCTGCCACCCATCAGGCCCCTCAAGCCTGAAGAAGAATGATTCACTCAGAATGCCAAATTCCTCTGGGCTCAGAAGACCCTTCCTTGGGGTTGATGTGGAGACGCTACATTTCTCAAGACCAACACTGCCAGATGATTTTCCAATTACCTAATATCCCAGTATGAAAATCCAGTTTCTGAGAAGGCTTCAGCTGCTCTGTAGCCCATTCCTCTCAGACTACACCAGATGTCCCTATGACTATCCAGTTGTGAATGAACCATTAATATCTGCATTTGTGCAGCATATGAGGACAAAATGAGCACAAGTCCCTGATATGATGGAAAAGCTGATCCCTAGTGTTTGCAATCAGCCTTCCAACAAGGTTCTTCTGTGTATGCGGCAACAGGACTAACATGTTCCCACCCAGGCATCTGCGGAATTGCAAAATCACACTACAGCAGTTGTTGCAAGTGTTTGCCAAATGGGTGTCAAGATGTCAGAGTCTAGACCCGGAGCTAATCCCCAAGTTTCCCCAAGTAGTTCATAACTTTAACTTCTTCTAGCTCTTCTGATTTTTTTCCTCCCCTCTACAATGACAAGCACTGCTGCTCTGAAAATCTAATCCTTGCTCCAAGTAATTTTACAGTGTCCCAAAATTGTCAGCATTGGCATCTGTGCCTAAGGTAAAGGTTTTCACAAACAGGCAATGAACAGGAAGAGTCATGAGAATCCTTGCCACTTCTAGCCACGCTAAACCCCAATCTTGCAATTACTGGAATCCATTTTTTTTTTACCTGATCCAATTTAACAGTCTAACAGCCCAGATAAAACAAACTTTGGACTTCTTCTCTGCCCATTTTGAATGACAGTCATTTTTACTACTAACCACTCCTGAACTGCATCCAGCAAACAAGGAACACTCCGCTCATACTTCCCAGCCACAAGAATTTTAGCAGCTACACATGCTGGCTTATGTGACTCTGCTCCATTTTTACAGTTTGGCTCATAAATGTAAACACACATATTTCATATATCACTCAGCCAGTACTGCAGCAGCAGCAGCTGCCTTCGAGAGACAGGCAAGACATAAAACTGAAGACAGGAACCACTTAAGCCATCTGCATTTAGTCAGCATCACATGTGAGCTGATGCCTTAAGACTGCCCCAGTACTTTCCTGCTTTCTCTGCTAGAAAGCTGAAGCTGCACACAGCTGTTCAACAGCATTTGCACTCAGAGGGGAGAATAATTTGTTTGTTACACATCAGTTGTTCCCAAAACATTTATCCCACCATTGTTAAGGCGATTTTCTGTGGACTGAAATCATAAGCCCTGATGTTACTGTTAATAGGTGTAATGAAATTTAAGTCAGTTGTAAGATCACCTACTACATCAACTATGAAGATTTCTTCTTTTCTCTAATCCCACATCCCACTCGCCAAATGCCATCTCCTAACTTCTGGATGGATGTACTTGAGTCAGCCCAGTCTTCATGTGAGAACCAAGCAGTTTTGGATCCTTTCTTTCCAAGTGTTTGTAAATCTAAACACACGAAATAGCCAAATTACAACGAATCAGCTGAGATATCAGCAGTAGACGGTACAGGTCCTTGGGGACAGACCTTTTACCACCACCCCAGGCCTCTCAGTTTCATGTCTCCCTGGTTCCTCAGCAGGGAGAGTGGTTTCACTGGATTCCTGCAACACACTAATCTAGCCAGCCTTGCCTTTAAAAGTGTCCTTTAGTTAAGGCCAAATCAGACTAGGTTACTACACTTACTTTTGATCAATCCTTTCCGTGATTTTGCTGATGAATTTATTTTTGTTTTAATAATAATTTATCAATGTTAAGCAATCATCACATTTTTCCCAGTCAAAGCTCTCTACAAGGAAAGGTTTACGTTCCAAAAGATGAGAAAAAAGAGGGTCCAAGACAAGTCCAAGGCTATGCAAGAGCTCCAAACCAATGCAACATCCAATCTCCTACTGCCCTATTTCCTCTGACAGCTCCTGGCCACTGTTACCTTCAAACTCCCTGCTAAGTATTATTCCCATCTGGACACACCTATAGCACACTTCTATTTTTTGTCTTCTATTTTTTTTTTAACTTACTCTCAAATCTTTAGAAATACAAATTTTATTCTAGTTTTTAAGTCTTTAGTCTACTCTTTATTACTTGCCTGACTTAAATCAAAAAGCCTGCAGTCCTTCCTCTTGGATACACTGCATTCCAAGTCAGTACCTTAGCCAAGCATATTTTAAGGGTCTGGAGAATATTCTTAGAGCAGAGAAACTGGTAGTGGTAGCAGGTGCTTTTGATAAAATTGACCCTGTTGAAAAGCACAACCAAGTTCATTTGAAGCAAGGAAAAACAAGAATTCATTTTTCCTTCCCACAACTCCAAATCTTTCAGTTAATTCTCTGACCAGAAACCTCTCACTCCAGTGCAGTAACACTCAAAGCAACAAGGCACTGATTCACTGTACTGAAAGGGCTCTTCTATGCTCCAGAGCTGCTCCAGCACAGCCTGAGTGTGTGTCAGGCAGAGTTTCCTCAGCAGGGCTCCACTCCCACCAAACAATGAGAGGGACAGCACCATCCTGCAGCTGGCAGGACCAGGCTGCAAGGGGGTAGAAACTGCAGCACCAGAAGAGCCCACCAGAAAGGGAAAGGGAATGATATTTGCAATTACTTCAAGTGGATGTTGGCTATAGAAGCTGATGGTCACAGAACCAACCTTCTTCTCTAGAATCACATATCCCTGGTTTCCTGCCTCTCCTTATCCTTCTTTCTAAACAATAACCACCTGAAGCCCATAGGCCCTAAACATTCAGATTTACTAAAAGGTTTACATTTTCTTTTGTTTTCGCAGAGTCATGAGCTTATCTATTTCTTACTGCTACCCTCACAAGAGGGATGCGATAAAAAAAAATAAATTAAAACCCTGTAGGATTGATAAGAAAAGAAGCAGTCAAGCACAAAAATGCTATTATTCCGTCTTAACTGGCTACTGTCCTTCACCCAAAATCCAGCTGATGGCAGTGGTTCACAAAACACCTGAACCTTTTGTTAAGGAAGTACCATATAAGTATGTGGGCAGTCATAAGCTATAACTGGGACAAAATAACAGTATATTTAAATTGCTCTCTCCCTCCCATACTTAAATGTGTTCAATTCTCATAAAGAGACCTCTGAAATCTGACTCTGATCACTATAGCCACATCACACTGTAATGTCATACTGAGCACGGCATCAATACTGATAAACATTGTTAGATGCTTTTGACACCAAAAATATGATTCATCATATAATGAATCTTTGTAGTCAGTGCACTAGTAATAACAGAAGCACTTCTGAAAGAAATAAAAATCCCAAATTACATTCTACAGATAAAACAAAAATATTTACGTTTTCTTCAATTCAATTAATGGCAAAAACAACATCCTACCAAAGAACCAGCAAGAAAATCCATGTATGTGGCTGTGACTCCATGTATCTAAAGTAACTACAACCACTCTTCTAATGAGTAAAGATCTACATCATGCTACAAAATATTCTTAGTCCACAAAATACTTTGCATATACAATAATACTTGGTTATGATCTAACAACTCCAAATACTGACAGTAATAGTCAGATGAATAAATGATCTTACTTGCTCTTATGTTTGGTTGCTGATTATGGAGATAAAAAATTACTAACTTGACAAAGACAGAAATAAAAATTGTAGAGAGAATGATCCATATAAATAATTCAAGATCCCCAGTATTCTTTGGTAAAAGCCATAACATTTCACAATAAAGCAAAAAGCAAAGGGAAGTATTTCCAAATATTATATTAAATGAGCATAGTACTACAATGATACATCTCAAAACACTGAGAGTGTTACTGTTTACACATTTAAAAAGAGAACTGGTGTTTGATATCTGAAGGAGAGATACAATAATAATACACTAATTAGAAGTTAGGGATTTCTGCCTTTGCTTATTGTGGTCAAACACAAAATTAACATTTTCCACACTTACTTTATATTTGCAGACTAATTCATATGCAGAATGAAGGGCCTTTGTTTCTGCTGTCCTTGTTATACACAAGCACTTTTGTTTTAATACTGACACCTACTAGAAATTAAGCTGAAAATCTTTTATTGTACAAACACAGGAACTTTCCTTCTAAAAAACACATATATACCTGAACTTCTCAAGGGAAAAAAAGAAAAATTCATCAAAGGCCACCTCAAAGCTCTCCACCTCCTCCTAGCCAAGCTAACAGATTTTGCGATTCACTTATTCAAAGGACCTTTGGAAGTCTGGCTGGTGTGTTAGAGCCTGAGAGCACTTGACAGAGTCCTCAGCAACTGAGACAGTGACTTTCTATTTGGACTGTAATGGCTTAAAGACAATAAAAAGTCTCTGCACATCAGTTCTAACAGATGGGAGACATTCACAGAGTGGTTCTCAGCATACTCGAGTAGAAAATACATTTAACAGAGCTGAAGAGAAAGTGGCGTGTAATGCAGGCATGTTTCCCAAAGTCTTTTATTTGAACTCGCATCTAGCACTGCTCCACAAAGAGTGGGCCTGTCTATACAAACACATATTACTTTATTGTCTCCATTATCACTAAAACCACTAAAACTTGACAGAAGAGAATCCATTCATTTTTACAACCATTTTGTTGGTGTAGATATCCAAGAAATTGCAATATTTGGTTCCAAAGGTTGGCTGATGTACTATTCCACAAACAGGGCTCTCAATTGTCTCTCCCTCTGCTGCTTCTGCCACCTCCTCAAGCTAGACAGCTTCCCAAGCCAGGTGTGTTCCCAGAAGCACCTGGAGCACCCTTTCCCAGTGCCCTCTCCTCCCTGCAGATGTACAATCCAGTGATGTCACCCTCGCTGCTATGGAGGCTACCACCACATTAAGCCTCTCCAGTGAGTGCCGGCAGAGCTGCACCCGCAAAAAGGATGTCAAATTACTGTGATTTCTGTTGTATGGTGTAAACACATCCCATGGATATGCTCTGCTGCTGCTGCCCACTCTGCAATCCAGTGGCCGGAATAGCTGTTTTGCCCTTAAAGGCTCCCCAGCAAAGTTTGCTTAAGTTCTGCAAAACAGACAGAAAATGCCTTTTTCACAGAAACTTTTTTATCACTGCTTTTTGAGCAACTTGACTTCCTTAGAGATAAGTGAAATTTCAAACCTATCCACATGGAAACAGCACTTAACTTTAGATCTTGCTATCTGATTTACAAAATATGGGATACAGTGTGCTGGGAGTGGGGAGGGAGAGGCTGGTTAGTAAAACACTGCTCTCATTATTGGCCAGTGATAAGATCTACAGTTTTAAATGCTCTGCATAAACAGGAACAGTGAGGCAAGACAAATTCCATACTGGGAGATAAGATGCAGTTTACAGGAACAATTTATTCTATATATTGAAAAAGTTGATCCAATGAATAATTTTTACTTTTCAAACAGCTGCAACCTATCAGGAAGACTTATCTGGCAAAGAGCCCTTGGGGCAATGACTGAAGCTGAAGTAGGAGTATGACAGAAACTTTCTGCTTCAAAACAGAGCAATCAAATAAAGGGTAATCACTCGATACATTATGAGTGCAAAGCAAAAATTAAATTCAGAAAGGAATAACAGAACACTGTAGAGAACAGTTATCCCTTATGGTCATCCACAAACCTTGAAGATTTTTGGCTAAGATTTTCTGTTCCACTTTCTCTCTTTTAAAGGCCACTTGCTGATGCAATAAATAACTCTGTCTGCAAACCAAGTCTCAACAGTGCCCTGAAGCAACAGACCAAGTATTCTAAATCTTATCCAAAATATTCATGTTCCATCCCTTTTCTGCCTTTGCCTTATGCTGCTGTTCCAGCTTGGTCACAGGTACATCCCCACTCATAAATAAGATCACTTTGATAGGGTACTGTTTACAGAAAGAAAACTTCACACTTCTGATCCTTTCCTCAGGGAAAGGGGCTGGACCACTTGCTACAATGACTGCTCAGTGCAATACATATTGCCATGCGGGACATAAAAAAAGATGGAAAAGTAACAAAACAAGGAGTCCATACATCTTCCTTAACTTTTGAGAAGAATGATTAACTGAAGACATCCTTACAGCAGATGCTACAGGAACTTCGTCTTTCCCAAAGTAAGACAAAATGCAAGGTCAGAAATGTTTTGCTCTTCCTTTTTCTTTCCCCCTTTACCTACCATGAACAGCGTGATTCCCACACTGTATGGATGTCTAATATTCCCAAAATATATTTTATAATATTAATGCATATATACAGTCCTAATGCACATCCATGGATAATTTGTTTAGCACAATTTGTCTCTAAAAAGTTGCTGTAAGTCAAATTTAAAATATTTAACCTTTTTCTGTAACGCATTATAATTTTTTCTATTAAAATATACATTGATGAAACACTTGAAAAAATCTGCAAGTCCTTGTCGCACCAAATCAAAGAGCCACAGGCATGTTGTTCTGCTGCTATCTGTATGTACTAATGTGTACAAGATGGCAAGCATTTTGCTGAAATCAAGTCATTCTCAAAAATTACCTAAGTGTCAGTTTCTGTTTATTGTTAATATATACATGTCATCCTTTTTGAGCTTTCCAATTCCTTGTTTATTTTCAAGCAAGAAGCAAAGAGACTTGGAAATAAAAAGCCACTGACTTTGGACAATGCTGTCCAGAGCTGCCAGGATGGCTGAAGACATCTGGGGACTCCAGGCAAGAAACACCTCTGAGATGATCCTCCACTTCCGGCTGAAGTGAGACTGTGTATCCTGGAGAGTGGAAATACTAAGCCATTGCTTCTATGAAATACATGAGCCAAAAGGTCACAGCACTTTTTATTTGCTTATTTCTTTTCCAGGGGTTTATTTGCTATTGCATTCATTCAGGAGACACATGCCATGGTTCACCTCACAACTGGTTGGATTTCTGTCCTTCACCATCCATTAGAAATCTGCTTCAGAAAAGGGTATTGAGGTTTGACCCTGGCCAAATTCCAGGGACCTACGATGTCCGCTCTCTATGCTCTCTCCTGCCACAGCTGTGCAGAGGAGAGGAAAAAACTAACACAAACACACTGGACTCATGGGTTGAGATATGGCACTGGTGGGGAGAGATGCACAAGAAATGGAAAAACAGGTAGAAAGCTTAAAGTTGAAAAGTGATTTATTACCCTAACAGAGTCAGAGGACAAATAAGAGGTAAAAATAAGCTCTTAAGACACCATTTCTTCACTCACCCCTCTCCCTCTTTCACACAATCAACAGCTCCGGGGTGGGGGCAGGGTATGGGGTTTTTCCTTAGTCAGTCCATCACCACAATTCTTCTGCTACAAACACTGTTTCTCTGCTCACCCCTCCCCCTCTTAGGACACCATTTCTCAGCTCACCCCCCTCCATCCTTCTAACCAACAGCTCCAGGGGTGGGGGCAGGG